>JASUUG010000987.1:0-59637 GCA_030449905.1 Luvunga scandens | reverse complement strand
GCACAAGGAATCAACTTGTAGCTTAACCAATTTAACAAACTCAGTTCAAAGGTTCAACACATGCATTACAGGTAAGTCACTTAAAAACATATCAAAATGCTTTAGTAGATGTCGTTTTGAATATATCCCTTTTTTGTTCTAAGCATGTGAGCAACATATTTTAATTAAAACAAACCCAAGTCCAAAACGATGCCGTTTTCTAAAGCCTAGGTTTGATTCATCAACTTACTTTACATAACCTATTATAACTCAATCAACCCATTTAAATTTAATTAGGTTCGGTTGGACTGGATTAGGTCCATTAGGTTGGATTGGATTTGTCCGCCTTACTATAAACTGCCCACCCCTTACTAACATCATAAAATAATTCCCACTATCTTAAAATAAAAGGATCAAATTAATGAATGGCCAAGAAATCAAGAAGGATTTAATTTCGTTTTAAATTTTAAGCATCAAGGTATCAATAGCAATCCAAATGAGTAAAAAGAGACTTTAGAGACCGATTTCAAACAAGATAGTCATTCAAATACTTAAGCAAAATTTCCAAATGTTATTAAGTTTCCTAATCAAGCCTTGGACATACGTTTGCATGCTCAAATCCAACTTGAAAACTAGATACTACATCTTTTCCTTAAGTAATTTGGTATCAAAATTATTTTGTTCCTTTAGCGTATTTGTCTACATATTTAAACAAGAAGTAATTGATGATTTATAGCAATTTCATAAATAAAAAGGTTATGTGACTTAATAAAATATGCTATGAAATTAAAAGATAAAATGTATGTTTAGTTCGAAGAAATGAGAGAAGAGAAAAAGAATGGAAAGAAGAGAAGAGAAAATAAGAGAAAAAAATGGGGACAAATTCAATTTTATTATTCAGGTAAAAGTGTAATTTATTTCTTTTTCTTTTCTTCTCTTGTTCTCTCTCTTTTTTCTTGCTTTTTTCTTCTTTTTTTTCTCTTGAAACCAAATATGGCATAAGAAAGAAAGAAAGAATAGTGTATTTTCATAGAAGTACGGGGTGTACAAGACTACAAGCTGTTAGACATATATGCTCTCAAAAGCAATTTGGATTTATAATATTTATGGGCATCTATTTATTTGTTATATTTGATATATAAAATAAGATTATGTTAGGTAACATTGTAGAAAAATCATGCCAGTGATTATTAGACACTAGGCTGGGAGTAATGATTTTTCAATACCTTGTAAACTTAATATTTGTTCTAGACAATTTTATGTTAATATTAAAAGTACAAAATTTTGTCTAAACTTGTCGTATTGCTATATGATAGAATTATTTACTGCATCATTAAGGTATTGACCTTAGACAAACAAGTGGGTATAATATAACAAGTATATACACTTAACTGGATCCCACAATAATTCCAAAAGTTAGTCAATACCTCAAATGCACTAGAGGTTCGATAACGTACGAAAATTTCCCAATCTTCCTGCTCAATAAAATCAACATTTTAGGTGGGCACTTGAGTGCCTCTGGCTTGTCTTTATATCTCTTGATGTATTTAGTGGTGAGCCTATTCTTGAAGGTTCTCTATTTATTTACAGTTGAGTATAAGAATTTGCCTCGAAGCTCATCATCCACCTCAAAAGAAAACTACAATATGCATAGCATGTTAAAAATATTTTTGCAAATTAAATAAATGTGTATGAGTTTAAGAAAAAGGCAGTACACACATACTTTTACACATTCCCATATCTTTTCTTTAGTCTCTGATGGCTCTTTGCTCTAATTTGCATAAGAAATTCAAACCATGGTGCGTGCCAAGACACTCAAAAAGCTAAACAATCGTGTTGCTACCTTGCCGTAAGGTTGTCCTCTTTTGTTATACTCGACTATAAGCTTCTGTCCATTGTTTCTATTTCTGACCTGTTGAGGTAAATTCGTTCGACTTCTCATTTCTATAGCAATGTTTTATAGACCTACTGCAAAATAACTAAAGAAAAAAGAAAAGAAAAAGAATTGACCAGAATTTAATAGAAGAATAATACCTCACATAAGTTAAATAATTGCTAGCACATTAAAATAATGATTCAAAACATTAACTATGTAACAAAAAACTTATGTTTTTTTTGTCTAATCAGTATTTTCAACCAATGTTTCCTCATTGATATCAGTTCGGATACAACCCAAAATCATCATCACTCATTTTATCAAATGACTTAATAGATGGCATCAAATTGATACAATTTTGATGTTCTAACATGATGTCACCTAGATCTTCTATTGAATCATCTATCTATTTCCTACATGGATTCGCTATAATAATAGATCAAGTTGATCCTCAACATAAAGTACTTGTATCGGTTAAGAAGCCAAAATAAAATAATAATATTTATGGCCTATCCTGTTAAGGTTCACCATCGTAGCTCCTAGCTCATCTTTTTCTATCCTATGATTGTTTTCAACCCAATCACACTTAAATAAAGGAATCTTGAACTTATTGTAATCAAGCTCCCATATCTTTTGTATAACTCCATACAATGACATATTTACCACCACAGTATTCTTATCTTTAGCACTTTAAATCTGAAACGTGTTTGCCTCTAAATACATTTCACTATTCTGTACAACTTAAGTCATCATGTTCTTTGGTATGACAATGATAACCATTAATTTCATAGCCTGGGCACTTCATCACTTTAGGACGGGGTCTATGTGCAATCCACCCAAGGCTGATAAGATACTATTCCTTGATTCGTTGAAGTTTAATTTCAACCCATATGATAGTAATAAAATGTATATAAATAAAATATAAATATCTTATAATAAAAAAAAATTATTCATGAACCATAAAGTTAATTACTTTTTGAAGCAACCAATATATGGAAGTCCTATTATGTTCATTTTGTAGCCACTTTTTCTTCTTTGACTTTGTAGGATATTTCTCCTTCAAGAACTCCATATGCTCTCTAGGACATCAAATATGAAATAAGAATGATTATAATAGTTATAGAAGATATAACTAATATATATAAGATAAAGGAAATAGTTATTAACATAATATAAGACTGAACTTCATTTGTCTTTTCCAATACATATCTATATGTTTGTATACAATCTATTCTAACAACACATCCTCCTAGTAAAGGTAATCCAATATTAGAACTATACTTTTTAGGTGGAATGCCAACTACATTAACTCTAGATAAGTATTCCATGCAGAACTCAATAGCCTCTTCAACTATATATGATTCAGCAATGCAATCCTCTAGTTTATCTCAATTTCATACATAATCCTTCAATATTTTCATTTCCCTCTCAAATGGATATATCCTTCAAAGATAAACAGGTCCATATAGGTTGACTTCTCTAACAAGGTTCACTGGTAAGTGAATCATAATATCAAAGAAAGCTGCCAGGAAAATTTCTTTATCAAGCATATAGTATTCTCCAAATTTGCTTACATTTGATCCAATTTTGACACATCCACCACTTTGCTACACAGTTTATAAAAAAGCACAAAATCTTGTTAAAACATTTCAAACATGTTTTGGTAACAATGATTGTAATGCTAAAGGAAGCAACTATTGAATCAAAGCTTGACAATCATAGGATTTCAAGCCATAGAGTTTCAAATCTTGCAATGAGATAAGATTTCTAAAATTTGAACAATAGCCATCAAGAACCTTAAATTCAAACAATTTCTTACATATTTTTTTTTCCTTCCCTTGACAAAGCATAACATGCAAGAGGCAATTTTGTTGCATTTTGGCCAACTTTTGATAGTAATTCTTTCCTCACACCCATTTCATCTAGATCAATACGAGCTGCAAAACCATCTTTTGATTTCCTTGGAATGTCAAGTAAAGTTCCCATAAGGCTTTCACATACATTCTTTTCAATATGCATAACACCAAGGGTGTGTTTAACATAAAAAGACTTCCAATACTCAAGCTAAAAGAAATATATTTCTTTTTCCAACAAACTTTTCATTGATATTAGTTGCACAACTATTTGCTTTTTTATTTCCCAATGAGAAATTTAATCTTTAAACTCATGCCGAGATTTCCTCTCCTTTTAGCGGTTCTGGAGCAATTCGAACTTCCTCTTCATTATTAAATGGCTTCTTCTAAAACTGATATGGATGATATCGCAGTGAAAATCTTTTATAACCAGTATAAGACATCTTTTTACTATGGCTGAGTCGATCTGCATATGTTTTTTCACTACAAAATGGACATGCTTTATATCCTTTTATAGTGCAACTAACTAAGTTTCCATAAACAGGAAAATCATTTATCGTCCACATTAAAATAGCTTTCAATGTGAAACACTCTTAACAATAAGAATCATAAGCTTCAATGCCTGCCTCCCACAATGTTTTAAGATCATCAATCAATGGTGCTAGGTAAACATTAATATCATTACTAGGTTATTTAGGACCTAAAATTAACAATGTTAGCATCATAAATTTCCTCTTCATACAAAGCCATAGAGGAAAATTGTACGTCACCAGTATCACTGGCTAATAACTATACCTTTTAGTAAGAGAATTATGTGCATTAATCATGTCTGCAGATAATGCAAGTTGTAAGTTCATTGGTTCAGTTCTAAAATCAGGCCATAGGTGATCTATTAACTTCCATGCTGGGGTGTCTGTAGAATGACGTAATAGACCATCAATTTCCCTTTAAGTTGCATGCCATGTTAGATTTTTTAAAGTTTTAAAACTTTGAAACATTCTTTTAAACCTTGGGATAGATGGGAAATACCATAAAACCCTTGCTGGAACACCTATCTTCATCTCAGTTGATTATTTTTTTAGATTCCACCTTGTTGCACCATAATTAGGACATATAACAACATCTTTATACTCCTTTCTATAAAGTATGCAGTCATTTGGACATGCATGTACCTTCTTATACTCCATCCCTAATGCACTTAAGGTTTTTTTTTGCCTTGTACAATGAACAAGGCATTTCATTATTATTAGGCAACATTTCTTTTAACATTTAGGTTGTACAATTTTACTAATGCAGATAATTTTGTGAACTTTCAACAACTTAGGTATATCTTTTTCTTAACATTAGCCAGTAAATTCTCAAAATTGTTTAGGATTGGTTTTAAAATGATCATAAGCTCCTTGAATCATCTCTACAGTGCCGGCCACAAATTTAGTTTCAAAGTCTCTTGTTTCAAATTCTCTTGTTGATCGAGCATTACTAGTAGTTGATGGCTTTTAAACAAGCTTTTCTCCATGCAAAATCCAATTATTGTAACTTTGGTCTATACTATTGAAATACAAATGATCCCTAATCTCATCAATAGTTTGATGTTTCACAGCTCCACATCTTATACATGGACATAGCACGTAATTAGAATTTGTTGCATGAACTGTTTCAAAATTTATAAATCCTTCAACACCAATCTCATAATCTTTTGATCTTCGATCCATAGACATCTAAGATTTGCCCATTCTGACTGCAAAATATAAATATATCATACTGAAATATTTTCCAAAATATAAAAAGTAAAACATAGCACCTTAATATTATTATCCTAGTTGAATAATATCAATAAAACATCAATTTACTTAAGCACGTAACATAACTAATTGACCAAAGCTTGATGGACATGAAGTGTCAGTGACTAAGCATAAAAGCATAAAAAAATTGATTACTATGGTGGAGAGCATTTGTATTAAGTGGAGAGCATATATATGATCATAAAATACTTTGCTATTTGTACATTCCCTAAAATATGCAAGTATAAACATTACAAACTCCTTCATAAAATCTAATCCCTAGAAATAACTTTATTGTTCATCCATATTGTTAATATTTTCTATTCAAACAGAATAAATTAGACAAAGAAAGAAAAAAAATAGCACATTTAGACCACTGACAACAAACAATTTATCACTTTCTTTCACATACATGACTAAACAAAAAGAAAGTACCTTTATGTGGGGACCAAAAATTTTAAAATCGAAGAACAAAGGTAGTTGAATGCTTTAATATTTTACTTGATAGTGTTGTGGTCCCAAGCTTTATAATCTTCTCGTCAACATGTGTGGTCCATAGCTTCAAGATTTCTTCTTTGTCTTTACTCCAACTATGTGTGAACAGTTAGGGTCTACTATTTTGGGCCTATATAAATAATGGGTGAAATTAGGGGTTTGGATTTTGGAAGTAGAGATAGGAAGATGTTTTCTATGGGGGCAAGGGAGTTTTATAGATAAAGAATGTGAAATCCTAGAGGAATGGAGGCCTAAAGAGAGAGACTGATATTTTACGGGAGACAAAGAAAATAAAAAGTGAAAGTTGAGTTTTTATACTTTAAAATAAATGAAAAATTTTAAAAACAAGAGTCACCTTTTATTTAATTAAAGATGACTTATTATTTAGTGGTGAGTAAGTTTTATGTTATAAGTAAAAGAAATTTTACAATACATGACTTTTAAAAATAAATAAAAGTCATCTAAGCTAATAGATGACAATTAATAATATGCTCGTCATGTATTATACGTCATCTTTGTCTTATTTTGTATTAGTGTTAATCCACATAATTAAGTCCAGTCAAACAATCATCATCCAAATTCTTTTGACAAAGGATTAAAGTTGGACGTAATCAATATGCAAATAATAGCGAATGAAATTTCATGTATCATTGTAGTAAATTCAAGATTTCGAATTAATAATGGTACCACTCACTAAAATAAAATAATGTAAAATAAGAGTAGAATATAGCAATTATATTAACAATTATAGTGAGTATCAGTAACCCATTCATGCTCATACAAAAATTTATTTTAAATTTAATAAATAAATTTATTTTAAATTTAATAAATAAACAATCAATGTGCAAATAGAATCTACCAATAATGTTTTCATCTTATGTTATATTAATTAGAAAAGAAACTTTATTAGTGTTCTCACCATTGCAAAAGTTGTATATGTATTTGATGCTGATCCGCCACCTATTGCTTTAGCTGATGCCTTAGAAATTGATCGGAAAGCTTATGAAAAATGGCTTGACGATGATCAGCTAGCTATATGCTATATAATGGCCTCAATGTCCAATGTCCAATGTGTTCCAAAAAAATTAATGAATTAACCCTTATGAATTATTTGGAGAGCACAGTAGAAATGTAAGCATTTCAACTACGAAATAAATTAGTGAACATAATAATAGAGGCAGGTACTCCAGTCAGAGATCATGTCCTAAAGATGATCTCTTATATCAATGAACTGGAAACATTGGGTGCAGAAATTGATGGGGAGATCAAAATTGATGCAATCCTGTCATCTTTATGTGACACAATGCGGAAGCGTTACTAGTTGTTGTTCTAGTGTACGTTCTTAAAACTTAAGAAAAAAGATTCTCACAATGAAAAAAATATCTCAATTGAAAAAAGTTTAATATTTTTGATAAAATACTTGTGTTTAGAAACAAGCATAACAAGCCTATTTATATTAGTTAGAATTATCTTAGTCCTAATAAAATTATGATTCCTTATAAACAAAGGAATATGACTTAAAAATATAAATTAAATCTTAATTAGATTAGAATTATAAATATAATCTAAATAAAATAAGATAATCCTAATAAAATACTAAATTTTTAAATATTATAATTTTTAATAAATTTTAATTTATTTTATCTAATATAGTACCTTCATCATTGCGTAAATCTTTTAATCTATTTATTCTCAACTTTCATATGAATAAATTGGATGTCACATTATCTGAGCTGTTAATATAACGCAAGCAGCTGAAGATCTTGTGAAGAAAGAAAGAAACCAATGATAGGCCTAAAGTCATGATGGTTGAAGGAGAAAAGACTAATAAGTTCAAGCATAAAGGTATGAACTTCAAAAAGAAACCTGATAGTAGTAAGTCTTTTCAAAAGTCTCAAGGTGGCAATGCAAACAAAACCCTAGAGAAAAAACAAAAACAAGGGGAAATGTTTTCAGTGTGATAAGATGGATCACTGGAAGAGAAATTGCCATCATTATTTGGCTACTTTGAAAAAGGACAAACCTGCAGAAGCTATGTCCAATGTACTCATTATTGAAACTAGTTTATTGGTTAGTTCTTTTGACACATGGTGTATAGATTCCGACATTAGTTCACATACTTGCAATATGTTATAGGGGCTTAAGGAAACTCATAGGTTTAAAGATGGGGAAATAATTTTGAAGATGGGGACCAATGCAACAGTTGCAACAATTGTCATTGGAACTTTCATTTTGGAATTATCTAATGATAGGACCTTGGTTTTAGAAGACTGTTTATTTGTTCCAAATATTCACAGGAATTTGACTTCTATTTCAAAACTTGTTTCTTCTGGTTATTCATTTTTTTAATAAATCTAAGTTACTATTAAATTTAATAATAAGTTTTTAGTTTCTGGAAATTTGATATATGGTCATTATACTTTGTCTTGTATTGATAATTCTATATATTGTGTTGAGAATGATATTGTTTCTAGTGTGGTGCCTCTAAGGCTTGTTAATCCTACATACTCATGGCCTCAGAGGCTTGGCCGTATTAATATGGAACGTATTAATAGATTGGTAAAAGATGGACCTTTGGGTTCTCTAAAGGTTGAACTTTATCCAATTTGTGAACCTTGCTTAAAGGTAAAATGACAAAAGCATTTTTTTTTTTCAAAAAAAAGGAGTTAGAGCCATCAATTTGTTGGAAGTCATTCACACCGATGTATGTGGTCCTATAAACTATATTGTGAAAGATGGTTTTTCTTACTTCATTACTTTTAAAAATGATTATTCTAGATATGGTTATCTATACCTAATGAAACACAAGTCAAAATCATTTGAAAGGTCCAAAGAGTTCCATAATGTACTTGAAAAATAATCTGCGAAAATATTAAAATTCTCCATTTAGACAAAGAAGGAGAATAGGCAAGAATCAAAAGTGTGTAAATTAATGAAGTCCATTTATGGATTGAAACAAGCATCTCGTTGTTGGAATATCTATTTTAATGAGGCAATCAAATTGTTTGGTTTTCTATAGAATATAGATGAACCTTTTATACAAAAGGATTAGTGAGAGTGCAATTACCTTTTTAGTTTTATATTTTGATGACATCTTACTTATTGTAAATGATGTGGGAGCAATGTCATTAGTGAAAATTTGGTTATGTAGTCACTTTGCAATGGAAGACCTTGGTGATGCATTCTATATTCTAGGGATCAAATTGTTTGAAACTGAAGCAAAAGAATAATTGGACTTTCACAAGCTAATTATATTGATAAAATATTGGCAAGATTTTGCATGCAAGATTCCAAAAAAGGATTTATTTCTTTTTGGCAAGGAATTCATCTCTCAAAAGAAATGTGTCCTAAAACAAAAGAACAGAGAGAGAAAATGAGAAATATTTCTTATGCTTCAATAGTGGAAAGTCTTGTGTACGCAGTGTTTTGTACTAGGCCATTTATCAACTATTTAGTTAGCTTGATGAGTAGGTATCAATCTAATCCAAGACTAGAGCATTAGACACTAGTGAAAAATATTTAAAAATATTTAAAAGGACCAAACACTATTCTCATTAATGTTTGGGAGTGAGAATTTAATAGTGAAAGGATATATTAATTCGATTTTCAATCGAGATCGATAATAGAAAATCCACATCAAGCTTTGTCTTTCTTCTTGGTAAAAGAGCAATAAGTTGGAAAAGTTATAAGCAAGATACTTGTTGTAGATTCTACAACAGAAGTGAAGTATATAACTACAAGTGAAGTTGTAAAAGAAGCTGTATGGATTCATAAGTTCTATTAGGTCACCAATAACAATTTGTTATGACAATAATGGAGCAGTTGCAAATGCTATTGAGCCTAGATCTCACAAAAGAACAAAACATATTCAGCGAAGATTTAACCTTATACGTGAAATCATAAAGAGTAGTGATGTGGTAATAGCTAAAATATGTTCAGCTAAAAATGTTGCACATCCATTCACCAAACCTTTATCTTAAAAAGCTTTAGAGAATCGTTTAGAAATTATGAATGTAAAATTTGTACAAGATTGGTTTTGAGCGCTAGTGGGAGGTTGTTAGACATATGTGCTCTCAAAACCAATTAGGATTTATAATATTTATAGATATTGATTTATTTGTTATACGTGATGTATAAAATAAGATTATTTTAGGTAACATTGTAGAAAAACCATACTACTGGTCATTAGAAACTAGGTTGAGAGTAATGATTTTTCAGTACCTTGTGAATCTAATACTTGTTCCAAATAATTTTATGCTAATATTAAAAGTACAAATTTTGTCTACATTTGTTGTTTTGCTATATGATAGAATGATTTACTCCATCATTGAGGTAGTGACATTGAACAAACAAGTGGTTGTAATGTAACAAGTACATAGACTAAACAGGATCCCACTTACAAGACCCAAATAAAATAATCACTATCAAAAGTAAAGGGTGGTTTAGCTACAATTTATTAATTGTCTTTAGAATTGAGAGATTTTTATATCTTTGCATACTATTTATATGACTTTGATATTGTCAACTGGTGAAGCTAATCATGTTTATTAGCAATATACAGATATATTGGGTTACATCGATAATATTCGAAGTATATAAATGCTCAACAAGGGATCCACCATTCTCAATTATGAGAAAATTTAATGTAGATAGGTTAAGATCAAGATGTGATAGATGTTTTTTTATTGGATACCTAAAAATGACCATAGGTTACTACTTTTATAATCCTAATGAACAAAAAGTGCTTATAAGTAGGTATGTTATTTTTCTTGAAGAAGAAAAAACATAAATGAAAGTAGAACCTCTATTGAACTTCAAGAAGAAACAGAAGAAAAAAAACATTCCTACTTGAAAAATAAAGGGTCTCACTTGAAATTATCTATACTTCTTTAGTAAATTGTAATATATTGACAGACAATTGCAATTAAGTAGAAGTCTACTATCTTGTTAAATAAGATAAATAAAAAGATAATATTTCAAATTCAAATCTTGAAATATTTTAAATCTTAAGTTCACGGATGAGAGTTATATCTAGTTATCAAATAAAAAAGTTTTATCTAAATCCCACTACTAAAGATAGAGAATAAGGATCCCACATAATTTTCATTCTTGGGTTTTTTAAGTCTTATATAAAGATAAGACTATTCTCTAAAAGGATTGGCCATCAGAATTATTATAGAGCTCTTGGAAAAGTTTTAGAGAGGAAAAATCTTTAAAATAGAGAGTGAACAGCGTGAAACACTTTAGAAACAAGACGCTTGGATTGCTAAGTAAGATCAATATATTTTAGTGCTGAATCCCGTATTGTGTGAAACGATCTTGTCTGAGTTATTGAAGCACTTTCACAAGCCGCTGAACATTTTTTTAAGTGCATTCTTCCTGCGTGTTCACAAGTGCAGTGAGACGTGTCAGGTAAAGAAACACGATTGAAAAAAACTCATGCGTAGGAGATCCAAATTCACGTATGTCACTATTATCAGAAGAGAAAATACAAAAATTTACATGTTAGTATGTCACCACACTAAGATGGCCAAAAGCAATGACAATGAACAAACCATAAATTTGAGTTGCCTATAATATAGAACTTGTAAAAAATGAGTGGGCCAAAACATGAAATACAGTACGTTATAGAAAAATCCTGAGTTTCTCACTCACTTCATAAATCAATTATTTACTAACATGCAACCAAACCTATACAATATATTTAGGAGGCCTATGCAAAACAGATATTTGGATTTTATCTTTTCTCCTTTTATCCACAACAATCCAATCCTCTCCCCATTCTATATGAACGGGGCTCGGTCCTTAAACCTATTATTTTACAATACTGATTTTATCGTCTCAATTGAATGATATTTATTTTTAAAATAATTACATGAAATATAGTTGGTTTGTAAGATTATATTATTTAATTTCATTAATTACAATAAAAAGATATTAGATATAAATACTTATAAGTTCAGATCTATTGGAATTTTGGTTAAATTAATATATTTTTCAAAATTCAGATGAAAAAATAAGCAGACATTGTATTTTAAATAAAAAATATCCTCGTATAGTTCTAGATTATTAGTTAAACAATTAATTAATTTATTGATTATTTAGTATTCATTTAGTTTATATAGTTTTCTTAATCCAAGAATATAAATTTATCAAGTTCATACCGTATATACATGAAACATAAGAATATGCATAGCATTTGATGAATACAATTTTCATTTTGTTATAAAAATAATTTATCGTCACAAAATAACAAGCATTCCTAATATAATATATGTATTTTTCTAATTTTTTCTTTTTCTTTAATCTCATAATAATTTGCAATAAAAATGATTTTTTATTTAGATAAAAATACTAAAAAAATCACTTAGATTAAATTCTAATGATTTTATTTTCCTGGTTATAGTTGTAATTTGAATAATTTCGTATAAGGATAAATTTGAATTTATATAATTTATATTAAGCTATATTAGAATTGTGTTTACAAACAAAACTTCTACTTAACTGGATTTTCAAAAACTACTCTCGTGATTTGCCAAGTGATTTTTTTAAAAGTTTATTATATACTAAAATTAACTTTTAGTTTCTTAACATCACTATTAACCATTAACAATCCCAAACTGTTGTTACCAAGAAGCCTTGAGGGTGATATTGTAGTGTATTAACTATATTGCATTATGCTATATTGCCCAATATTTTATTAAGCTGTAAAGCAACACTAAGTTTAATGTAATATGCTTCGTATTATACAAAATAATATTTCTATTTTATAATTTATATTAAATTAATAATTTAAATATTTTTAATTAAAATAAATAATTTTCACCGCTGACCACCACAAGTCACCGTACATTAGTGTCACTTAAACTATATTTTAACACCATTAAGATCATTATTATCATGGCTACACAATGGTTCAATTAGTAGTGGCAAAAAAATTTCATTCATCACAGTCGATCTACAGTTAAAGTTTCAACTTTCAAAATTTTTAATGTCAAATTTACAATACACGAAAACTTTTTGTTAATAATAATCGTACCTCTGCATGGCTGCAACAATAGGAGTTTTAATGGTTCCAAATTTTAGTGCAAATACAAAGCAATGACCACAGGCAACCAATCACTTTCATTAGCACTGGTAACAACATATTCGAGTTTTAAATTTTATTTACTATTGTATATTTTTATTTATTTATTATTGTTTTAATTAAAGAAATTAAAAAAAATTAATGTAAACAGCGTTCCTATTACACAAACCCCCTCCCTAGGGGTTTATTTAATGTGGTACTATTCATCCCATTATGGTGTGCTACAAGAAGATTTATCATACATGCGATAGCATTGCATTAACTAATGAAATCCCATGTGATATGATGTGTTAAACACACCTGGAAAGCAATGAAAGCTTTACAGTTTTTTCTTCAATTTTCAATTCAATGTCAATACAAGTCCATTATAGTTCATAACCCGATAAGCATCAAGAGCAGCTTGTAAAGGAGACATATGTCCACACAATTTAATGAAAAATATGAACTTAGTTAACCAACAACATGGCACAAGCATAATAATTACACTGAGACTATTTTGCATCAACTAACCTAATTATTTGTTTTCTTTTGACACGAGGCAGTGCAAGATGTCAATTTTCACTCAACACATCCATGAAAAGGATAAGGAGAGAATATTGTTTAATGTGATTGCGTCCACTGTGTACAACCAGTGCTGCATCGAGCAAAATTGAGCCTTCAATAGTAGGGGCTGTAACGCATTGGCATTCTGAACCTGGGAATCTTCCTGCAAAATAAAGAAAGTGCCAAGGTACATCAATGTTAACAATTCACCGATGATACATGAAGGAAAAAAAGAAGTGTCATAAGTCAGTCCACAAGTTTGATGGCAATTGATAGATGCATACCCATAACCGTAAGGAGAGTAGAGAAAAGGAGGTATAATTGCACCAGTAGATTGGTAGACTATGAAAGGGCTGGGTCGGCGAGGACGATGCTGTTTCATTCCAGGTACATTGGTCCGCTTAACTGTTACCTACATTGATATCAAAAAGCTATAAATTGAACTATAAGTCAAAAGAAAAAGAGGAGAAGATGGAATCTTCAATGCAAAACCAACTCAGCTGCAGAAAAGGAGTATAACTCCCAGAAGAAAGAGGGGGTGGGGGGAAGTTGTTGTACTCTCAATTGACGGCCATGAAGTTGAGATTCATTCAGATGAAGTGCTTCCCGAACAGCCTCTGACTGAAGAAATTCAACATACGCATAACCTTTTGGTTGGCCAAACTTATCAGTACGAATAGTGACCCTATTTACTGTCCCGCATGACTGGAAATGCTGCTGTACTTCTTCAGGGGTGCAAGAATAATCCACCTGCAAATCTAGATTAATCCCAAGACAATTTGTGGCCAGTGAAGATGATATTATATCTATTTCAAAAATAGCCAAAAGTAGAAAGAGAGGTAGAAGGAATGGACTTAGAGCTGTATCAAAAAAACTCAAGTCGATTGGGCTTTGTACAGAAAAATATATCATGATTGGTTGACAAAACAGTTAGCAGTTTTTTTCCAGAAAAATCTGAAAACATGACACATTTTAAAGGTCAAGGTTATTTCATAATGACCAAATAAAATCTGGCTTATAGGGTTACGCATAGACTTTATGTCAAATGAACTTCAATTCCTGAAGCACGTCAAGGAAAAGAAGGTAAAACTATTTTTCTAAGAACTTACATGTATGAAAAATTAAAAATGAATGACCATAGTTAAGAGAATGAAACCCTTGCTAATACAAAATATAATCAATCATTCAGCTATGAAATCATAACTTCCATCATAATTTTTGTTTCCGAGTTTCTGATCTTTATTTTCCATGTAGAAAGTAATGGCTTAGGAAAAATTAGTGGGACAAAATCTTTCCAATGTTTTTACTCTTTCAATTTACTCCGTTCTACATGTATGGTGATGGAAGACTGCCAACTCGGATCTCTAATATAAAACCTCATCAGATCTATCCTTCAGGTTCTAATTCTATACCAGTCATATAACAGCAGTCAATTAGTTTGTTAATGGAAGTCAGATCAACACTCCTAAAGACTAAAATGTAAACCAACTAACTACAGTTCTCACAACTTCTAAAGTCTTGTGTAGAGACATTCAAATAACCATCAACCAGAAGAGATAATGGCATAAAAATTCTGCTACAACATAATGCCTGGTCTGGACAAAGACTGGCGGTTAAATAAAGGCTAAATAAGGCTTCATCTAAGTCTTAGTTATTCAGCATAATCACCCTTTCAACTGGGTGATACAGACATAACAATATAGTTATCACTTTCTGATCAAAGCATTACAGAAGCCTAATGTAATTTGAGACATACGATGATACTAAAAAGAATCAGTGGACAACAGATTTAACTCCATCTATGCCATTTTGGTATACAGATAAGTTTTTTGCTCCAAAATACAACTTTATTTTTTGCCAAATGAATGCAAATAACAATCATCATATTAAAAAAGAAAAAACTTTACTATCATTGGCTACATGCATAAATACCTTAGATATTGGAAAAAGAAATCAACTCAGGATAGCAACTTATCTAAGTTACCCATATCATGTCTATACATGCACATTGGTTGTGAATTAGACACTTTTGAACACTATCATATCAGTATTTACAAATATTTAGGAGAATATATGTAAACAGTAACAAGCCATAAAGTGTGTGTACAAATATCAAATTATTATAGTTGCAGCATTCACTTCGGCTAAAAGAAATGATAAAGTCAAGGACAAGTAGATTTAACGACCAATTGATGGCCCAATATGTAACCTTAGTCCAATTAAGAGGCTATTAGAAGTCTACACGTGTGCTTTTGGAATTTAAGAATATTGTTGATCTAAAAACTTGATGTTTTTAAAGTGCTTGATTTAAGAATCTTCACAACAGAGCATTCAGCTCTGGAATGACAAATTTACAAAGCCACACAATGAGTTAGTGAATGAAGCCTTACATTGCCAACGAAGACTGATCGAGAATCTACTTCCTCCCGATTTACCTGAGAGGAACCTCCAGCAGCAGGATCTAGTGGCAAATGAAATCCAACATCTCACATAGAATGAAGAAAGATTATAAAGCAAACCAGATATGGTTATTAGTATTATCCTAGTTACCAAACTAATTCATCAATATGCACAAGAAGAAGATGCATTAAACAATTGCTGAAACAAGAAGAACAAATAGAAGGATCAAAGAAATGGTTGTCATCTGTTAGTAATCAGAATCTTACTCTATTATCATGAATGCGTTGCAAACTCTCAAGTTAATTATCAAGCAAAAGTTTTTTGTGGAGCTACTACTCCCACAACTTCAAAAGAAACACAGGAATTAGATATAATTTAGATTTATTTCATTGTTTCATTCCCGTGAAAAGTTCAAGAACAAGCCTGCCTTGGCAGAGAGTCATCGAAAGTAATTTACCATGCCCACCGGCCATCTAAATATCATTTAAAATCAAGTAAAAGCTGGACTGATAAAATCTCCATTGGTATGCAAGCTACCGACTCTCTCGGCAAAATCTTTTAAAAACCAACTAGATTCCCCATTCAGCTTAATATGTTAAAGAAACCCCACAAAAACCTTCATGATTATTACATTATTATTATTTTAAACAATATCTATATTTTAAAGACATCTCCGGATGATTAAAAAAGAACTAACAAGAGACATTATTGAATGATAATAAATCAAATGTAGCCATTAAATTTTTCTAAGGTCACGTTTAGCCCAATAGCAAATACCTATCACATAATTTATTTATTCCAATAATAAAAAAAGTGAAAAAAATATACCTTGTTTGGAAGCCATTTCGTTTCCAGCCTTGGCGTGCATCTGCTTGAGAGTAGTGGCTTCTTCTTCCATCTCCTTTAATCGTATCTTCATGTCATCAAGCTCCTGCAATACAATTACCAAAAATAATTACAACAAAACCTACAATGTTGTCACTATTATCACTTATTATTGGGCAAAAAGATTTAAGAAAGAAAAAGAAGAAATGAGAAAAAAAGAAGCATAAACTACTTACTACTTGTTTATTCTCTGTTTCAATCATGTCCATGTCGTCTCCTTCCATCTTGCTCTCGGCTTCGCACTCTTGCCTTTCCCGTCTCTCTCTCAACTCCCTTCATTATTTTTCATAGCATTTTATCTTTGGGTTCTCGCCACCTCAGCATTTTGAGTAATGTTTTAGATGATAATATTATTATCCTCGTATTTATTATATTTAACAAATCAGAAAATCATTTGTCTGTTTGTATCGGACAAATCGATCACCCCGTTGAAAACTTGGAATATCAAAAGTAACCTTTTTGTCTCTTTTTGTTTTTTTGGACATTATCAAGCTACCGTCTAATATTTTTTAAGTTATTTCACCACCAAAGAATTTAACCATTTAGTAGTATAGTGATAAGAGTTGAAATGTTAGAAGGGTAAAAGTAAGGGTAAAAGTAATTGTTAAAATTCCTTAGTAATAAAGTTATGTGTCAGAAAAAGTTAGGTGGTAAGTTAGATAATATCCCTTGATTTTTAAAGTAAATTAACTTGATTTTTTTGAATAAATTTTATTAACATATGCAGACACAAAAATTCTAGAAACCTTCAACAAACAAAAATAGTCTTGCTAATAGAATATATTTATTTTATGTAGAATATAAAGACGGATGATAATGATAATGTTGAAATAATTACTTATCAGATGACTCAGCGTGATAATGTAAATTCGAATTAAAACACTATGAAGATTTATTTTTTATTAAGGAATGGTGAGATAAGTCATTGATTAGTTTAACAATATAGTTATGTTGCGTTTACTAAACTAGAATTGGAATGAGCTAGAATCAGAATAAGCAGGAATGGAAATGAGCTGAAATAGGAATAGGAAATGGGAATCAGAATAAGTTGTTTACTTGAACTGTAGGAATCAAAATCAGAATGAGGTGGATTGCCATTGATGTGTTTACTTTGTTTTGGAATCGGAATCGGAATGAATTAGATTATAATAAATTACTAAAAAGCACTTAATGAATTATTGTCATAATCATTATTTTATATTTTAATTATAGTGATTATTTATTAAAAAATTATTATTAGTAGTAATTATTGTCAATAATATATTGATATATTAATTAATTGTAAAATTAATTAATTAATTATAATAATATACTAATTAATTATAATAACTATATTATTAATTATTATAATAACATATTAATTATTGTGATTATTTAGTCAAACTAATGTTTTTATTAATAGTTATTGTTAATAATGTATTAATATAATAATTAATAGTAATTGTTATATTAATTATTTATTATTAATAATAAATGAATTAATTATAATAATAGTAATATATTAATTATTTTGATTATTTAATGAAAAAGTATAATTATTAATATATTATTGTTAATAATATATTTATATATTAATTAATAGTAATAATTATATGAATTAATTATAATAATTATATGAATAATCATTATAATAGTAACTTAATTAATTATAATAATAATATATTAATTATTTTGATTATTTATTCAAAAATTATAATTATTGATAATTATTGTTAATAATGTATCAATATATTAATTAGTTGTAATAATTATATTAATTAATTAACTATAATAATATTATATTAATTATAATAATAATATATTAATTATTGAGATTATTTATTCAAAAACTATAATTATTGATAATTATTGTTAATAATGTATCCATATATTAATTATAATAATATATTAATTAATTACAAATAAGGGTAAAATGGATATTTTTAATTTTGGGGAGGGGCAAAATAGAAATTCCAGGGAATGGGAGACTGATTACCACCTCCTCCCATGGGAATCAATCTCCCATTCCTCATTCTCAAATAATGGTGGGTCCCACGATTCCGATTTCGATTCCTGCTCTATTTTTGCGAAGTAAACACCATCAATCATTCCGATTCTGGATTCCGATTCGTCAATCCGAGAAGTAAACACACCATTAAGATGTTCTTTGGGGAGCTAAGTATCAGACAAGTTTTTGGAGTTTTGAAGGTTTACAGAGTTCAGGATAAATTTAAAAAGTGTTCATAGTTTCTTTCAAGGATGGGTAAATGAAATAAGAAGCTCATGTGATCACAAAGTATTATTACTAATAATAATACAAATATTTAATGAATCCTAGGATAGCTCAAGGAAACTTATATGAGAGTTTAATAAAGCTAGTGAGAGCTCATCTCAAAAGCCAAGTAGAGCTTAAGAGAGATTAATTAATCTAGGGATAGCTTAGGTGAGCTAGAGGAAGCTCCCATATGAAAAAAAATTAGGGTTTTAAGATTAGAATATAGTAAAATAAACATGAAATTAAAGAACACACAAAAATTACATGGCTTGCATTGGCCTACATCTGCGAGAACATCTCATTTCTAATCCACAATATAAATTAAGTTTTAAATGATTTTCTTTACTAGGTTGTCTTTACGATAGTTGGTATAGCTTAGATGTGACAGTACGTGACTTGTTGACACTACAATAAGATTCAGATGGTGTTTGTTTTTCCTTCTGAAATTTAAATAGACCTGAATATCTGAATCTGAATAATATATATATATATATATATATATATATATATATATATATATTTATTTATTTGAATCTTTGAAAATAAGTATTAAGTTATTTTTTTTCAACTTAAAAATCTAAAAATATGTACTTTTATATTTGTACCCACATTAAATTTAAATGTTAAATAAATAGTATACTAAATACCATAATATTTTAATATTTATAAGTAAAACTACATTAAAGTGAATACATAATGATTTTGAAATTATAATATATAAAATACCATAAATTTCAAATTTTATTACTAATTCTCAATAATAATACATAAAATAAGAAAAAAAATAACAAGATGCTTGAAATGGTTGATTTGCTATTTCATCTCAAAGTTATTGTATGTAAAGATAAGATTATATAAGGTGAATGTCTATTGGTGAGTTTGGGGATAGGCATGAAAAATAAATTATAAAATAGGGATATTTTTGACATTAGAAATTAATTGACTTAATTCAGATTCCTCCATTTAGTAAAAAAATAAAAAAATTGGCTTATTTTATTAAGTCAAAATTATCTAAAAAGTCCTATTATATTATGAAAACAAACACTTCTAATTAACTTAATTAATTAAGTTAAGTCACTTTAAGTCATTAAGTTAAAAAACAAACACTACCTAAGATATAATAGCATGTGAAAAGTATTACTAAAAGTAAACTACAACACTTTATAAAATGCTATGTTAGCCTATGTTACTAAAAGTATTCCTTTTTTGTATCAATTACGTAATGCTACAAATTATAGTATTTGTAGCATATAATGAAAGTTGTATGTGTGGTTTTATTTGCATTGGATAACTACTATCAGATGCATTATGTAGCACTTAAGAAATGCGATTAAACTACTTTTTGTATCAATACCACAAATATGTTACTTGTAGCACCTTAATCATTCTACACTTATTAATCTTGTAGAACTTTAGAAATGATATTTAGAAATTCTATCACATTATCTCTATGACATAATCAAAATGCTATAGATTTAATGATATTAGCAATTTTGTGAAATGCTACCAAAGTCTTTTACACAGCCTAACAAAAATGTTACAATATTGGATGATTTGTAGCGTCATTAGGCATTGACAAGTAGTGACTTGTAGCATTATTACAGAATAGATGCTATCATAATTATTAAATATAATGGAACAAAATACGATCAATATGTATATATTAGTTTTTATAATAATACAAAATTTTTCTCAATCTATACTCCAAATGAACAAAATATACCATAAATGTGTAAAATGTTGTATTAAAATAATAATGGACGGAGTATGAACATCATAATTTAAAGATAGATATCAAATACAAAACAAATTATCTTTCACTATAAACATAATGTGCCACATATCAAAATGGCAAATATTAAATAAAAAAATACTATTTCACCTTTAATTCGCATTGAATTTGCTTTACAAGTAGTATTTATCCATATGACCTGCGTTATGAATTGAAAACAAAAAATGTAACTACAAAATATCACGCAAAAAGAGCAAATCTAGTGATAAATTTGTTTAAGTATTTCACTAAAAGATTTTAATTTACTATCATGATTATTTTTAATAAAGAAATTTCAACATAATTTTTATATAAAATGTTGGTTGCAAAAACTTTCTTCTTTAACTTATATGGCATTACACAATTCCAATCTTGAATGATGAATTTAAATATGCAACTATTCTTGTCCTGCAAAAATTTTGACGAAATCTCCCCTAAAACATGGACATTTCCTAAAACAAATTACAACTTATATAATATATATATCATCAACTTAACACTTCCAAAAAATTTTTTTCGAGCCAACAACTACTACTACCACAAGTGTAACACTCGTTTGTTTTGTTTTTAATATTACATATTTATTTTAGAGAATATAGTGTTTATGGCTAATATTTTTAAGAGTATCTTCAATTTATTTATTTTTATTCTATTCTATCAATTTATTAGATACCTTTTTAAATAAGGAAATAAAATCCTAATAAGTAGGGATATTAAAATACTTGGCTTATAAAAGCCCCACTTACGGTATTATTTTTATTTCTCAAAAATCCTAGAGGCTAATAAAGAAAAGAATACAGTGGCCAACATAAGAGTAAATAAATATTTTTGAATAAGAAGAGGGGAAGATTTTGATTGTGTTCCTATTTTTTATTAAAGGAGTTCTTGAGTTTTGATTTTGATTTGAAGGTAGGTAAAAAAATTTACACTCTTTTGAACTTCTGATTTTGATTGTGATTTTATGCGATTGATTGGATGGTTTTGTATGTGTTGTATTGATAAAATTGTGAAAGCATGATCATATATTGATTTATGTGTTATTGAGTGGAAGTAGTGTTGTTATGTTATCCTAGAAACTGTGAACAATATATATTAAACATCATGCGACTACTATTTTCGTTCTGTTTCATGTATAAAAATTTATAGATTATTAAACTAGACATCTTTATCTTTCTAACCATATGTTTATTGTTCAAAAATGCATCGTATATTAATTGTTTTGATTTTTTTGAAGTTGGAACTCTGGTACTGGAAAATTTTGATTTTCACAACAATTCTCATTTCTATAATTTATTTCGTAACCCAAACGGCATCTTAAAATTTTGAGAATTTTTATCACTATACACATATATGTATAGTTTTTTTTTTTTTTTTAATTTTGTAACTTTTAGCTTCATATAAAAATCATTAAAAATAATAGAGTTGGGTTCCCACAATCTTAGAAATTGTTTTCTAGAATTGCAAGGGCAGCTATTAAAGCGAGTTGGGGTGAATTTTTCACCAGTAAATGCTTATAAAATTTAATTTTGACTTCTTATTGCCTCTTTTAATTGTCAAAACTGGAATCACTATTTTTGAATATATATAACTAAAGTTATCAATTTTTAAAGCAGTAGTCATATGTTTATATCGTCACTGGATAGTTTTGATGTTTTTGTGGAAAATTAGTTTTCAGAGATGATTATAAACTCTTATTAATGTTGATAAATTTTATATTGAATACCAACATGTTCATAGTAGCTTTTTGTGATATTTATGATTTTCTGACATATTATAGCTTGTTAGAATTAGCTCTTGTATGATGGCTAGTATAATTTAGTGAATTGATGTGCTTAAGTAAGAGTGCATGGTTTAAGGATCTTTGGATTTTCATGCCAAGGTCAGAATTGAATAAGATATTGATAAGAATCTTGTCTTGATAATTATAGGCCAACAGTTAGCTTGTGTGATAGGGGTTATTGTTAAGTACTTTGGATCGAGGAAAGTAAATTCATGCATAATGTTTATTATAATTATATGTGTAAATATTTATGAATAGAATAATATTGTTCAAATGGATTGGCAAGTTTTGGTTTTGAAGTTATTTTAAAATGTTTTCTTAAATTAGTTTTAAAAATAAATTTAAAATACTTGTTTTTCTATAAAATATTTTCTTGAAAAATATAGCCATGAAACTTTTCAATTTTTTTGATTTAACCCCCCAAACCTTTTTTGTAACACCCATTCCTTCCTTGTTGGATTATAATTATCTATTTAATTGTTTATCATTTGTTTGTGTTAACCAATTTTAATTAGTATTATTTGAGATAAAATATAATTCTTTTATTTATTTTTTAAAATAAATTATTAGAGAATATCATCTTTATGGTCTAATGTATTTTATAAAAGCAAGTATTTTTATAAAACTTAAACTCTTTCTATCTTTCTACAATTACAACTATTTTACCTAATAAACATATAAAAGTAAAGAATTTAGGGTTTCCTTTTATGTACATTTGAAAGAAATTTTAAGATAATTATCCCTTTTTAATTCATGTTCTCTAATTTTACGTGTTTGATGATAAATACATGCACTATTCTTTTTATTATGAATGACTAGATAGGTATTATGAGACATTAGCATTGTGATTTGATTATTGTTTTCCCTTTATTTTTGAGTCAATTTCTACAAGAATTTCATAAAATTAAACTAGACATCTTAAGGTTTTTAATGATGTATTTTGCGCAAAGAGATTCCAAGTAATCAATTTGTTATGAATTTTCGAATTTGGAATTGTAGTGCTGGAAAATCCTAATTTTTAGTAGCATATATGACTTCATTGATTTTTCTGACTGTCCAAATGATATCTGAAAATTATGTTGATTTTTTTGCCTAATTCTCATTATGTCTACTTACTATATAATTTCATAATTTTTGACTGAGTATAAAAATTATTAAAAATCATTATGTTGTGTTGCTGCAGCTCTCGAAACAACTTTCTAGAATTGTGATGGCTGATGGTAAAAGTACTTTAGGTCGCTAAAGGATTTAGAATGACCTATAAAAATTATATTTGTATAATATTGTGAGTCCTTTTTTATTTAAATTTTTTTTTGACTAATTTTCATAAAGTTAACATTAAGTTATGAATTTTTGAAAGTGCAAAACACAAACAAGAAAGTTTCTGGGCAAGTTTACTAGCCTTTTAATATAAATGTGCTTAAAATAGTTTTACATCTTCAAAAATTGTAGAAATTTGGTATATTGTTTCTTGATGTTTCTACTATTGTGAAATCAAGTGATCTAATGCTTTTAACTTTTATTAAATATTTTAAAAATTTTCTAATTTAGCAGCCTCTGTTTTTATCACTTTTGAACAGTGTGGTTATGTGCATGTAAAATTCTTTTTGTATTATGTTTATGAATTTTATTCATTTTTTGAAATTTTATATGAAATGATACACATTTTAGGGTTTATTTTATTTGATTTTATAATTTTTTGACATATGATTAGCTTGGTAAAAATCAACTTGTATAGGAAGATTAGGTTTAGATTAGCTTTGATAGTTTAGTGCTAATGGTTAGGCTTGATTATGTTGGGTTTTTATGAAGGTAAGAATGCGTAATATTGTTAAGAATTTGTCTTGATATTTTAGGACGAGAGTGAGCTCGTAGTTGAGGTTATCGTTCTTTTTATTGCTGAGCATCGAGGTAAGTAGATTCGTGCATGGTACATGTATTTCACTATTAAATTACTTTTAATTCAAGGTATTTATTATGTTGAATGAAAAGTATATAAAATTGATTTGTTTTAGTCTATTACAATATTTTGTTAAGTAAAATTATTCTTTAAAATTATTTATAATAAGCATTTATTTATTAAAAACTTGTTTTATAAATTGTCTTAAAAATGAAAGCTTTTATTAAATTGTTTTAAGTCAAATACTTTGAAATAATTATCAATTATTTAAATGTAATTTACGAAAGCTTACAAATGATTAAAAGTTCAATGATGATTTTAAATAATTTAGCTCATTATTTATAGTGATGTTATGTTATGTTATGTTATGTTATAGAAGGTTAGCTAGATTTTGTGCACATATGATGTTAATGTTAATGATTCTTGCAAGGTATAGATCCTGAGTGATGTTATATGGTTGGGTCACCAGGTCTACAGATGATACGATGTGGATGAACTGGTTATGTTTTATGTGTTTAAAAAGGCTATTACCATGTTTAAAGGATTTAAATGACTTTATGGTGTTTTAATTTATTTTTGCTAAATGATGATTTACAAAGGTAATTTCCCTCATTATTATTATGTATAGATGAGAAATTCAAACAATTATATTTTAATGGTTTTTAGTATTGTGCATGAATTTACTTACCTAGTTGATGGCTCATCCTTAGTTATCATATTTTTATAGATAGAGTTAGATGATGTGAGCTCACGATCTTATGAGGAAAAATAAGAGCTCAATTTCTTTTGGAGATTAATGTTACGTTAATAATCTATGAAAAATTTAGCTTCCGTTGGGATGATATTTATTTGAGGATTTATTATTTCATTACTTATTGTTTAGGGAGTGGAAATACTACTACCAAATATTAGCGAAGCGAAACTTGTTCATCACACTTCCAAGCTGCCGTATGATGATTTAAAGTACGGAGGAGGAGGTTATTTGGTCACATGTGCAAAATCGACCAAAATCCTATAAGGAGAATAGAATCAGGTCGGGCATTCCATAAATCTTGACTAGCCTCGAATGCATCTCCATTTCTTTTGCTGAAGTCAATGTCGACTTATTGTTATGAGCTTAATCCTTGCCATTGGGCCCTAGAAATCCTAAACTTTAGGTTTTGATCCTAACTCAACAAGGGGTATATGTATTGGAATAAGTGGTGTTTCTACGTTGTGGCTGTGGTTGATTGATATGCCTTGCACATTAGAGGACACATTAAAACTTAAATATTGTGTTCAGATGTTTACAAATAGCTTAAAATTTAGGGCTTAGCTGAAACTCAACATATAAACGAAAAATATTGTCTACGAATGTACATGTAAATGGAAACTATTGTCTACCAATGTATATCAATCGCCTTAAACCTGTCCTTCCAACTCATTATCACTGCTATCGATCACCTCAAAACTCTCCTTCCGACACATTATCACTGCTACCATTAGATTTTTCTATATGGAGACTTGCATTTCTCAGAGGACGACTAAAATGAGACTAATACTTTGTAAAGACAATACTGTGAAATTATAGAAGTACTAACCAGTGCCATAAAGATCCTCATCTTCGGCATCATATTCTTGAAGTGCACCAATACCAAACCCAGGAGCAACCTTCCCTGGTGATGAATATCATCCAATTAGTTGAATCACCATCATCTCAAAATTAAGTAATAAACACAATTGAACAGAACCAATCAGATAGAGTTGGTGCCTAAAATCATAAATAAAACAACTACATAAAAAGTATATTTATCATGTTATTTATAGATCTTACACTTTAAGCCAAAAAGACTATCTTTTATTGACAAAGCCTTCGTATGTCTATGTTTGCTATGACCAGATGTGCGTGATCGTTTCTTCTCTGAATGAAAAAGAGATCGATGAACTACAATTGTTCTGACAAAAATAGGCAATTGCAACAGTATTTATGTCAAGAAATACATACCCCTAAATTCGGGAGCATTCTTATAAGGATCATATCCTAAACCATGCAAGTCCTGCTTTGGATTGAGTACATAGACCTGTACCAAAGGAATAATGTGATACTCAATTTCCATATACATTAAACTAAACTTTACCCTGTGAAGCATGGATCTGGATATAGGATACGGCTGAAATATTACAATCATGCTGTATAACATAACTGAAAACCAAAATAAGCTATGACAGGGATGAGCTAATAAATAATATACATATCACATATACTGCAAATGGCTTTTCAATTATTTCATATGGTGCATAATTTTCCACCTGACAGGAACAATCCTATAAGAATTACCAATTAAAAATTAAATAAAATCATTTCATTCACTCTTTCTCTACTTTTATTGTTAGAATCATATATCAGAATATAAAGGCTGAAAGCATGATCTATGTTAATGCAACAAGTCTTCAATATAGTTTGGTTTATCCAAGAAGCATCATGCAAGTTAACAGATCCAAAAATGTAGTTTCTAAATTGTGGATATCTCTGGAGAGTATCCAAGGGGTACATGCACTGAATCCTAATAAGGGCTGCAGAAGTTTCAATTCCCTCTATCGAAATTTAAGATCTTTATGACCCAAAATGTTGGCCCAACTTGAAAATTCAAACCATATAATATTCTAAAACGTATTCAAACTCCTTTTTCTTTCATTTCTTTCTTTTGCAAGAAAACCAACACACTTTCAACACCCATGTGAATATCTCAAATGATTTAAGGAAACAAAATAATTTGAGCTCCTTCAATTGGCAAACAACTTAGAGACAAGGGATTGATTTGTAAAAAGAACAAGTATATGATCTATTCCAGTGGATATGGGCAAGTAGTTGAACATTCTGAAGCTTAGTAGAGACTTCAGCCACATTGGTAGAAACAATTATACCATTAAGTTTAAGGCCACATTGCATATTGACCAAAGAAAAGAATAATTCAATTGACATAATTGTTCATCCAGCAACTGCAAAAACAAATGATCCACTGCCTATTAAGAGGGATGCTGTAGAATCTACTATAGCAGAACAAAGCAAAGCAAGTGAAAAGTAATTTGTACAGCCAACCACAGTACAAGAGTTTAGACATTTACCACTATTCCCGTAGAGATTTCATAAGCAAAAGTAAGATAAACAGTTCAGCAAATTTTTAGAGGTGTTGAAGTATTTGCATATCAATATTCTATTTGTAAAAGCTCTAGAACAGATGCCTAACTAAGTGAAATTTTTTAAAGATATTTTAGCAAGAAAAAGAAGGCTACAAGAAATCGAAACTGTTGCTCTAACACAAGAGTATAGACACATGCTTTAGAGAAAAATACCTTAAAAACTAAAAAATCCAGGAAGCTTCACAATTCCTTATTCCATAGGAACTAAATAGAGTAAAAAGACACTTTGTGACCTAAGGGCTAGCATCAATCTTATGCCATCATCAATGTTCAAGCAATTAGGAGTTGGTGAATGTAGACCAACAATAGTGCCTCGACAACTTGCAAACATATCTCATACTTATCCAAAAAGAAAGATTGGAGATGTATTGGTGAAGATGGATAAATTCATTTTTCCAATAGATTTTATTGTGCTGGACTGTGAAGCAGATAAAGCGGTACCAATCATCTTAGTAAAACTTTTCTTGGCCACTGAAAAAACTCTCATTGATGTGCAAAAAAGAGAATTGACAATGAAAGTTAATGACCAGCAAGTTACATTCAATGTGCTAGATGCAATAAAAGGTCCCGATGAGATTAAGAATTGCAATTTCATTAGTGTTGTATATCTTGCTATAGTTGAGCAAGTAGACAGTTGCTGTAGTGACATGCAATTAGATGTGATGGCATTTGATAATGAAGACGCTAATGCAGTTGACATAACATGGCTAGGAGAAAAGCAACAATTTAGAACAGATAGACATTTTGAATCTTTGGATTTATTAAAAAGGAAAGTAAAACCTCATGTACCTTCTGTGGAGTCTCCACTAGTTTTAGAATTAAAACTCTTGCCCTCTCATTTAAAATATGCATATCTTGGTGACAATGGCACATCGCCAGTAATTATTTCATCCTCATTTGATGCAAGTCAACAAAAAAGCTTAGTGGATGTGATGGGAAAACATAAGAAGGCAATTGGTTGGACTATGGCAGACATTAAAGGAATCAACTCATCTATTTGCATGCACAAGATTCTGCTGTAAGAAAGTTAAAGTTACAGCAACTTAATAGCCTAATAGAGAATGTTAAATGTAATCATGAAAGAGGTTATGAAGAAAGAGATTATTAATTGGCTAGATGCTAGAATCATATACCCTATATTAGATATCTCATGGTTAAGCCCAATATAATATGTACCAAAAAAGGGAAGAGTGATTGTGATAGCAAATGAGAAAAATGAACTCATAACCACAACAATAGTTATAGGTTGGAGAATTTGCATATATTACAGAAAGCTAAATAAAGCTACAAGAAAGGATCACTTTCTATTACTTTTCATAAATTAGATGCTGGACAGACTTTAAGAAAATGAGTATTCAGGTTACAACCAAATTGCTATAGCACTAGAAGACTAAGAGAAGACAACATTCATTTGTCTATATAGCACCGTTACCTTTAGAAAGATGTCATTTAGCTTCTGCAATGCTCCAGCAACATTTTTTAGGTACATGATGGCAAGCTTTTCAAACATGGTGAAGCAAACACTTGAAATATTGATAGATGACTTTTCAGTTTTGGAGAATCATATGAGGATTGCTTACACAAATTAAAAAATATACTTAAAAGATTTGAGGAGATAAATCTGGTTCTTAATTGGGAAAAATGTCACTTCATGATGCAAGAAGAGATAATTATAGGCTATAAAGTCTTGAGAAATATATTGTTGTAGCAACTCTAATAGCTTTAATACTAACTAGGCTACCTAAGAGGGGGGGTGAATTGGGTTATTAATCAAAATTTAAAAGCTAAAAGCTTAAAGAAAATTATAAACCAATCAAATTCAAAATAAAAAATTAATATGCAATGAATAATAAAGAGATAAGGTAAGAGAAAGTAAACACGTGATTTTTATGTGGTTCGGCCAAACGTGCTTACGTCCATGCCTCCAAGCTCACCAAGCTTAAGGATTCTACTAAGCAAGCCTCCAGGGCTTTAACAACACTCACAATTGACTTCAAAGGTGTCAATAAAACTTTACAACAATAGATTATCCCCAATCTCTTAATCCAAGTGTATCAAAATACTTACAATCACTTAAAAATAGAAATTACAAATAAACAATCTCTCACACAATGTGTACTGTAATCAATAAAATCTAAAAGTGTGTACTGTTATGGTCTTAATGGGGATCTCTCTTTATTTGAATTTGATTAAGAAATTTTATAGTTGGAGCTGAAAATTAGCCGTTATTGACTTTCTATCTAAAGTCGGATCCCCATTAAGACCATAACAGATTACTATTTTAACTTAAGCAAGTAGTCGTTGTGCAAAGATTCAAAATGTTGTATCACCATCTTTCTAATGTTGGCATGCTGTTAATGTCCATAGACCTGCAAGAAGATGTTGGCATATCGATATATACAAGTCGGTTTACCATTAGTGTCTAGAGACCTACAAGAAGATGTTGGCATACTGATTTATACAAGTCGATTTACTGTTAGTGTCCAAAGAATGAACTTTGAATTCTGTTTGATGTCGGTTAACCGTTTTCATCTAATCTGTTGTTGTGCAAATTTTATTGAACTCGCAAGTGCACGAATCTATTGTAGAATAGATTAATGGTGACGAGTGTCGATCCCACGAGGAGGTGGATTTTAATTGCTTGTAGAATTAATTTTCTAAGTGGATGATTGGATTTATAATGACAATGAAGTAGGCAATATATTAATTTAAATTAAAGCTGTAGGAATAAACTATTTGGATGAAATGCTTGGATCTCCTGATCCGCCTCCTCAACAACATGCATTATCGGCTTAACATTCATTATTAGTACCAATTAAATCATGAAGGGGGAACTTCCACTCATCATGAACCACACTCTAATAGATAAGGTGCTAAGGGCGACCCGAGCCAAATAGTAATAACCTTGCCTAGGGTGGCGGTTATTCCAGCCGATATCCAGACAAGATTATTACTATATGTCTACGAAAAGTCAAAACAACCACATAAATGAAAGGGGAAGAAAAAGTAAATTTACCAAATTAAGCCCATGGAGCATGTTGAGACTTCACCTTCAACCCAAGCTTGAAAGGAAATTAGCCACTCATATTTGAACTAGGGGTAAAATGGGAATTTTATTAAAATACGTAGAAAATACAAGATAGAGATGGAATTACAGAAAATGGAGTCAAAAAATAGATTCAGGGCTGTCAAATTAGGGGGGGGAGCCCCCTTTTTATAGATACACTGAGTAAATCATGGCCATCGGATCAAAACAATTTAGACGCTCAGGATTGCACCACGTGGCAAGCTCCTATTGGATAGAACACATCATCAGAACTATTATTCTGTGTATATGCATGTACCATACACACATTTTTTCGATCCACTAACATTCTGCCACGTCACCGGTCAACATTTTTGGTCCAATAGTATCGTGACACGTCATCAGTCAACGCCACATCATCAGTCAATGCCACATCATTCGTCCAATCAAATGCTGCCACGTCATCGTATAGTGCCACGTCATCGTACAGTGCCACGCCAGTCGAAATGCCACGCCGTCGTCAGACAGTGCATGTGAACAGTCACGTAGACAAGAATATATATATCAACCGTCATCATGTGTGAAACGATCAGATATATGAAACGAAAGACCATTTTTCTTTTATGCTCCTCCTAAGGTTTTCGACTGTCCTGAGTTCAAAAATGCTGTCCGTTTTTTCATCTGATATCTTGTTTATTGTGAAATGACCATGATATCCCCTAAAATACATAAAATACTTAATTAAAATAAAACATACATAATTAAATTACAAGGGACTTAAAGACATAAAAATAAGGATGTTAGTGAGACTTGGAGTGTAAAATGATGATTTTCTCCACTATAAATACACACTTTCTAGTACTCAACACTTGGTTTGTTATACAAGATTTAATGTTGTTTTAGGCAATCATGAACAAAATGGTGGTGGTATTCCATCTAGATGTTCTTGTATAGATTTTACGAAGATGATTAATGATTGTTCTCTTTTGCCACTACCTTTTCAAGGATAATTATTTAGGAGATTGCTCGTTTTTCTTTAATGAAATTAATATATACCATCTACGTTTACTATTTTTATAATATATCAAAACTTCTTGACACAAAAAATTTAGAAAAAAGGTGTAAATGGGTCATTTTAATAATAATTAACTAACACTTAAATTTTTTATACCACTCTTGAGTTGATGAAAGTTATAGTTAATGTAACTTAGCATGACTCTTTATTTAAAACCATGCCATTGCATAACTATAGTACTTATACACTCCTTATTTAATGCTTTCTTGGAAAGTAAACAATATAAATAAGATAAACTTCACTGTTATTAATTCATGACAATAAAGAGTCAACTTATACAAGTATTTGAAATATGAAAAAGAAAATGATACAATTAACATAATTTAGAAATAATGATTGATTAACAAAGATTTAATCAGTCAATCTATATATTAAATTGTAATCCATATTTCTTAATTAATAACTAATCTGGAGATGATCAAACAATTGATGGATTACTTGGTTTCCATCAATATTTTTTTATTCTTGTCATCTTTCCTCAAGCTGGTAAGGGAAATGTTTGAACTCCCTGCATGCGTTTAAAAATTACAAATCTTTAGATTAAAGATTTGTAATTTTTGGTCTCTTCCAAGTGTCATGTAACAAATCAAGAATCATTCCTTTGTTTCATGTAATTTTTTTAGATCGTAAAAAATCATACGTAATTAATTTCTTTGATCAAGGAGTTCTTTTAAAACAAAAGCCAGACCTTTGATTTTTTTTAAGGAAATATTTACTCAAGGATTTTATCTTCACTTCTTTGATCTTGTCGTTAAATTCTTTCATTTAGAAAGCCATTCCATTAATCTTGTCAAGGAAAATATCAATTTTTAGTATTCCTTTTCATTTCTTTTTTCTTTTGACATCACATCCTTTGTGATGTCAAAAGCTATGGTTGATGGTGGTTGAACAACTCTTTTATTTCTTTTCTTTTTTTTTTGGTGAAGAAATTGGAGAACAATTAAAAAGCAACTCGCGTACATCTCACTCCTTTAGATGACCATGCTCTGAAAATGAATCGAAAACGAATCGCCGACATGGTGGCTAAACCTAAATCAAAGAATTTAAGACTCTCAAACCTACTCAAATAGTACGACAACTTTTCAAAAATAATATAAAAAGATAAATTTCACTGATTTATGAGTACAAAAGTTCAATTTATATAAATATTTAAAACAAACAAAATAATAAAATTAACATAATTTTGGAATATTGATTGATTAACAAACGTTTAACCTATCATTCTTTATATCGATTTACAATTAATTTTTTTTAATCAATAATTAAGATTGAGACAGTAAACTGTTTGATTGATGGATTTGTTTTCATGAATTCTATTTAATTCTTATCATATATTTTACTCAATAGAAGCTTTTTTTTTCTTTCTTTTTAAGGATCTGCTGTAATAATGGCAAAAAAAATATGTGTACACATTCAAATCGGTCGACAAGATGAGATTAAGAAAAGTCCAGATTTCAACTTTCTAGTTGATCCCAAACCGCGCCTTACGTGGAATAAGTGACGAAAACGCGATCCTTCACCACGAGAGTACGAGACAATTTAGTTGAGAAAATTTAATGCATAGAAGAAGTTTTACAATAGCTACACAACCAACAAATATAGTACTCTGCTATGTGTATATTTGAAAAAACAAATTAGAAACGAATTGTTATTAAATGCATAAGTCAATTTCTTTGCACGCATAATATGGGAGCTATGGTAAAGAGAAATTTTGTTTTTAATTAGACCTCTCTCGCTATATATATATATATTGTACTATAAAATAAACAGGAGAAAAAGTTTTCAGTTAATACAAACTATCAATATTAAAAATAAGCTTTAAAAACCTAAATTTAACACTAAAACAAGTATAAATAGGTCTCCCTTACATAAAATATTTTCGGGTAGCTTCAAGAGACAATTTTTTTGCATAATTCTAAATACAATTTTTAGACAATTAGATTACTGGATAATGAATAGTTAGGATTTGTTATAAGGGAACACTTTTAACTCATTTAATTTCTTTTCTGCCTCTTATTAATTACTAATTATTTTAACATTATTTTCTTTCCTTTTTTTTTTAACTAATGTTTTCTCTCTTAGTAGTTTATTGGATTTCTTCTCTTTAAAATTTAAATTATTGTAAAATTTATTCTCCAAATAATTTTATATTCTTTTAGTATTATAGTTGCTAAAGGGTGTTTAGGATAAAATGAATAACCCTAATCAGAAACATCTCCATTAAAACTTTCATCACCACACATTAAAATTTGATCTAAAAGTGAAAAGCTTCAATTTTTGTCTGAATCCGACTTTAAGAGTGTGAGGTACAACTTTTGTACTTAAATATAATAGAATTAACTTTAAGTTAATAAGTCCCCTTAAGTAATAATAATAAAAAAAAAATAATTATAACAACAACAAAAATAATATAAAAATTTACTTCTAGAGTAATGATGACATAAGCAATGACATAAGTGATGATGCAATAGCCCCCAAGGGCGTAGCCGAGTTGGTTGACAGTACAATCTATCGCCCCTCACTTGTGTGGACTTGGGTTCGAGCTTTGGGGGTGGGGAGTGGGATAAAAATTTATTCAGGCTTACCTACCCCCCTTTTCTTTTAGAAAGAAAGAAAAAAAAGTGATGATGCAATAAAGAGATGTTGTAGAGATATTTAGGAATTCTAGAATTTACTAAGATATTTATGAAAGGATAAATCTCAACCATTAATCAAAAGTTATGGTGGCCAAATCCTAACCATCCATTGGCTTTAGGAAATCCTATAAATAACCCCCTAGCCCTTTCATTTTCGATGTAACCTAGAAATTCAATCCTCTTCTATTCTAAGTCATAACATCAAGAGTAGAGAAAATCTTCAAGTAAGAAGGTCTACAAAAGTCAAGGATAAGAGGTAAGTAATACTTCAATTGCAATGTAAGGGCAAAGTTCTTTTATACTTAAATTTAGTTTTAAATAGCCCTTTATCTTGTGTTGGCTATTATGATGTGATTCGTTATTTTTAATTTTTATATGGTCAGTTATATTGCCTATATTAAGATATTTTCTTATTTAATTCTTACATGGTTGGCTATGCTGCCTAATTTATGATATTTTTACTTAAATTATGCTATGGTCGGCTCTGGTGCCTACATTAAAGGTTGTTGTCTTAAAATAGCATTGTGAGTTGGAACTGTTGCACATCTAGGAACTTCACATGTTATGACATAAGTTGCATTGAACACATGTATCTCACAGATTACTTTATAAAGAAGATTTTTTTTTTAAAAAAAAATGAATTTTAAAAGACAAGTTGTTGTACTACCAGGTGGCAAAGTTTCCAAAAAGGGAAAGCCCTCAAAGCTAAGTAAAAAGTAGTCTTTGGAGACAACGATACGTAACACTTAAAAGATCAACTATTTAGGCCCAAGGACATGTTATTTTAGATAATAAAATTGTCAACCTTGTAGTACAGCAGACCTAGGGCTCTTATAAAGTTGTCGTTATATTTCTAAAGTTTCTTTTAAAAGTCTCAACATTCATTAACTCATTTAGGTGCATAATAGTTAATACATGCATCAAAGTGTTATCTTACTGGGCATTAGCTCATGAGTCTTTACATTTCAAGTAACGATGAGTAGGGCAAGCTGACACCAAGTCACAACCAAGGTGAAGTGCATATGGGCATAACAAACCTTGGGTTTTATGATGGGCTCAACTAAGTTTCTATCTAAACATAATTATCATAAGATTATGCATGTAACTATAGAGTCCTTTTTTAAACATACACTAAGGAATTAGTATATTTTGTAACAAACTTTTACGTAATAAAGTTTTACGTTTTATACTCTACATTTCTAAAAGTTTAGTTTAGAATCTATATCTATATTAAAAATGTTGAGGTTCTAAATATTTTAGTTATAAAAATGGAGTGTTATAAAGAGTCATTTGCTAAATTGTAATATGAATTCATATTCATTTTCAATAATGTCGGATCGTATTTTGCCAATCTTAGCAAAATTAATGTCAAATCTGTATTGAGTGGCTATATATTAATTTTGATGAAAGAAAAAAGAAAAAAGAAAAAAGAAAAGAAGCAAATGGAGATGATGACCAAAGAAGAGAAAACATTTTGACAAAAAAAGAGGAGCAAATAAATATTAGAGAGCAAATGCTTTGGTTTGATATTGGTTTAGCCTAAAACATTATAAGAGGTTCATCTTTCTACTGGTAGCTTCTAGCAATGGTGGAGATTGTCCCATGTAGAAATAGGTTTATGAGGAAGGTCACGACTGAGACAAACCTAAAATCAAAGAAAATGACTGTTAAAGGCAAACACGATGATGGCATTTTGATGGTCAAGTCAGGTGAAAGGTAAGACAGATGATAATAAGAGAATATTGTAGTGCTTTTTATGTGAATGAGAGAGAATGCACCCATTTTATTATAGACCTTATATGGTGGAGTGCTCTTGAGGGCTTTTTTGGCTCTTTTAAGACACATGGTGAGCCATTATTTGTTATTTTCCTCCTCAAGTAAGGGTGTAACTGTAATTTAGCCTTTCTTGTTGAGTTCTTCATCTTGTTTATTTTAGACAGTTGTTTATTGGAGGATCGTTCTTGCTAACAGTGTATCCTTAACCCTGATTAGTCCATTTCAAATGATTTAATAGGGTTGGGGCACATCTAACTTTACTAGAGATGATCCAAATAGATATGTTAATGGTCTTTCTCTCTATATCAGACTTTAATGGCCTGTAGTGAGATATTTTAAAGACATATTAGGTGGGGCCATGCTGTGATGACATGTCTTGGCATTATTGATGAAGTTATTGTTGTTCCTGTGGTCCTATATTACCATATGGCATGTTTGCTAAGTTGTAGGAGACATTGTCTACAATTTGTAGGTGATTTGGGTGTTTAAAGCTGACTCTGTAAGATCTTTCCATTTTGTCCTTATCCCTTCAACTCATTTTTCATTCTATTTAAGGACTTAAAATTCATAAGCAATATCTCCATATATGTCATATCATAGACAATTCTTGTTCAAATTTTACCACCAACAATATCCCCCTAGTTCTTTTTAGCGAAGAATGTGGTGAATGAGACTAAACTTTTACTTGAAGAGCCATAAGACATGTGGAGATCTTTTGCTTGGGGTGTTCTCTTTAGGGATCACTGGGATCCCTTAGTAAGATCCCCATTTTCAATATTTCTTTTTTTTTTTTTGTATGAGCCCAAGTTTTTATGCTTTATGTGTAAGTCTAAAATGAAATCCTTTAAGAAGCAACTGGATTTTGTCCGTGGTAAAGTGAATAAGGCCAAAAAGAAGTAATGAGGCATATAATTGAAGTAGCAAGCTCAGCGTCTGGTGCTAAAGTGTCGTTATGCCATCAGAGTGGACCATCCCAAAGTGATTTTGGAGAAATGCCTTCTGCATTTTTCTTATGCCTAAATGACAAGAATATTTTATGATCTAGAGGAATCCCTAAATCATCTATGAAAGAAAGGCATCTTCCCTAGATTTCTAAAAGAAAGATCCCAATAGTGTCAATCTTCGTGCTCTAAGACTGACTCCGACTGATCAATCTAGTATAAAAGATACAGGCACGATGATCGCTATTGTATGTAAGGATGCTAGTAACAGGAGGCCTGACATGAAAGAGTTGATTCTGTATTTTCTTAAAGGTGCTTGCTTCCTTACCATACTTAAGGGCATTTGCATTATTTGCTGTGCTCAGAACATTTGGGGCATTAATATTATTTATCATGCTTGGTGTGTTGTATCATTTGCTGAGCTCATGGCTCTTCCCCACACTTGAGGCTTTTATATTAATTGTTACATTAGGAGCTCTTTATCGCACTTAGAGCTTTTACATTATTTGTTATGCTCAAGGCTTTATACTGTACTTAGAGCTTATTTGTTGCACTTAGCGATCTTTGCCACGCTTGGGGCTTCTGTATTATTTACTGTACTCGGACTCTTCAATGCATTTGTATAATTTTTAAGAGATCAAGTGAGATTGATTCATTGTCATGAAGGTTATCCCCCTTATGCATGAGATTATATCGCTTCTGTGGAGATTTCTAGGGTCCCTTGAACACCAAGTGGGTTGTTTCCATTATGCATGGGACTTTATTATAAAGATAATAGAGATCTCAAGGTTTTTTGAATGCCATGTAGGTGCTCCCATCATGCGTAGGCCCTTATCATGGAGACATTGGAGATCACAAGGTCATTTAATGATGTAAGGTGCTTCCATCATGCGTAAGTCCTTATCCTAGGGATATTAGAGATCGTGAAGTCTCTTCAATGCCATGCAGGGTGCTCGCTTAATGCGTGGGACCTTATTATAGAGATATTAAAGATTATGAGGCCTCTTGAATGTCATATGAGGGGCTCCCATTATACACGAGCCTTTATCATAGTGATATTAGAGATTACAGTGTCCCTTGAACGCCATATAGGTACTTCCATCATGTGCATAAAATTATCATGGAAATGTTAGAGATCACAAATCCCTTAAGTGCCATGTTAGATATTTCTATAATAGGAGGGCCCTTATTATAGAGACATTGGCAAGGTCTCTTGAAGGCCATGTAGGGTGCTCCTATCATACATTATCTTTATGACAGAGAAGTTAGAGATAGTGGGGTCTCTTGACACCATTTGATATGTTTCCATCATGTGCAGGCCCTTGTCATGGAGATATTAGAGATCGCAAGGTCTCTTGAGAGCCCTATAAGCTGTTCCCATCATGCATAGGCCTTTATCATAAAAATATTAGAGATCGTAGAGTCTTTTGAAAGCCATATGGACTATTCCCATCATTCGTGGGCCCTTATCATGGAGATATTAAAGACAACGAAGTCCCTTGAAAGCTATATAGGGTGCTCCTATCATGCGGGAGCTTTTATCATAAAGATTTTAAAGATTGTGTGGTCTTTTAAATGCAATATGGTGCGTTTTCACCATGTGTTAGCCCTTATTATATAGATATTGGAGATTACGAGATCCCATGAATGCCAAATGGGGTATCTTATCATACAGGGGCCTTACAATAGAAATTACTAAGTCCTTTCATTACATGTGGGGTTAATCCCATCATGCATGGGCCTTTATTTTTCAGAGTCCAGAAAATATATATCGACACAGGGATATCCCTTTCTATATATGAGATTTTCTTTTTAGTTTGTTGATATTTTAAAGGCTTATACACAATGGCCTTTCTATATATTATAGTTGTGTTAGGAGATAAAACAAATTGCTATAGTGCTAGGAGATAAAAACAAATTACTATAGTGCTAGGAGATAAAACAAATTACAGATGTGCCAGAGAATAAAATAAATTGTAGTTTATACTAAGACATAAAATAAACAACTTGACATACCTATTTTCTCAATAATACTTCTTTGTTGAGAAAGAGGCAGTGTACACACCTTATCCGAGTGGTTACTATAATAGTAGTTCTTAAATTGAGTGTGATCTAATCAAAGTCATAAGAGGCTTTCTTCTAAATTATCACCATAATACAAAACAAAAAATAGAAGTAAAGGAGAAACTGTAAAAATAAATAGATCTATAAACCATTTTAAAAATCAACAATTGAGATAATTCCTGTGGTTACTAGTAATATCTTTTAAGCATAATGGTGTTTTAAAGGTGCTTGAGCTTCCTTCCATCGATGTGTAGCTATACCCCATGAGACCATGTAAGAATACCTTTGTACTATCGAAGTAGTCTAATAAGAGTTTAATTTGTAGAGTGGTTATACTTGTCCTAATCTTGATCATTCTAGAATGTCATTTGAACATACTTATACATACTAGAGACTCATTAGATTGTTCATGCCATATCCTCAGAGAACCTAGGATTAAGCATAATATCCATCCTCTACCATAACAAGGTAGCGTTGAGCCTTGAGGCTTAGATTCGGCCACTAGAGGACCCTTTATTGTGCATTAGCAATGGGAGAGGGAATAGATTTAGATTGAACCGTCCTTGCAGATGAGGGGATGGTCCCATTGTCTTGGTTTGATATAAAGGTAATACGATAGAGCATAAGGTAGTCTTATAAGATTGATCTATACGCTAAGGTCCTTTTATTTGCCTCTATTTCAACATGACTTTTTCTTAAGATAATCTCCCAAAGCTTTAGGGATATATAAGTTCTAGTAATAGTATGCCTTCATTCTAGGCCATGGATTTTTTATACCACGTCTCTTTTACAAGATTGGAATAATATCTCAATCATTTGACACCTTTTAATAGTATTGATGCTACAATGCTTAATGTGGTAGGGCATTCATAACCAAGCAGTGCCTGACAAGGATATATTGAGATGCAGTCATCCATGGGCAGCCGATAATATGGTTGTCGGTGCTTTCCATGTCGATAAAAAAAAATCAACAAAACGAACAACTTGGTGATAATTGTTAGTTATAATAACTAATAAAGGTACAATCACTTCAAGCATCATCATCTCACCCAGAAATCCTTCCAACAGAGTGGTCCATGAGTCCATCATCATAGATTTTATATCTATTTAGCACAAGGTTGGATATCTATTGTGATCACAAGTGTATCATCATGGAGATATAGTACTCTATCAGCATCATCATTGGAGAAGATGATAATCATTGGGTGTCAGATTTGATGACTGGAGCTTTATGATTGAGGTCGACTTCACAACCATTGACTGTAGTCTTGGTGGTATTCTTTGTATAGCCATGTAATATTTAGAGGTTGTACTTTGAGAATAAGTCATGAACAACCATATAACTAGAAGGTCTTTCTTATCAGAAGTGCTCAATTAAGTCTTTCATTTGGCTGAGACTCTATCTTTAAGTGCTTTTTTAGTTAGTGGTAGATCTACTGGTTCATCTCCTTAGCTCCATTCCCTTGTAATATAAGTTCTTCCTTTAATATGAGCATAAGAATTTTGGTAATCCCTTTTGTAGCTTCTGGGGTTTTTCCCGAGAATTAGAGCAAAACCAGTCTAAGGACCCTTTCAGATAATTGTGTAGGATCTGCTCTTGAATTGAAGTATAATTAATCTACGTACCCTCTCAAATAGTTGTATAGAATATTCTATTGACTTAAAGTAGAATTGGTTTAAAGACCTTTCTAGATAGTTGTGTGGGATATTCTTTTAACTTGAAATAGAATAGGTCTGGGGACTATTTTAAATAATTGTGTAGGATCTTTTTTGGCCTTAAAGTAAAATGGGTCTTGGACTTTCTTAGATAGTTGATAACTCTATGAAATAAAAGTTATCAATAACACTTTTAAACTTAAATCATTATTACTTAGAGAATAATTGACATGTTTTTATAGCATTTAAGTTAAATTTTGCATAATTATCTATTTTAGTTTATTTTCAATAAATTAAGTTGTTTTAGAATAAATTGAGTGCTTAGATCATGTGCTTAATTTTAGGCAACTCGAAATACAATATTAAGAAAGGAATGCTAGGCAATGGGCTTATAAAAGGAAGGAAAAACTTGGCTACCAAAAAATGAAAACTAGTTTAGAATTGTGCAGATGCTGTAGCCTTTGTTGTAGCACTTATTGCTGTAGCAATCCTTGAGCAACAAAAGAGAAAATTTCCCGTGAATCTTAGATAAAAAATATGCGATTTGCAGTTTCCAAAACCAGAAGATACGTGCCCTACACGTCTAGTAGTCCTAGTTTTCAATCATTAAACATTGCAGGCAAGGGAGAAGAAAGAGTCATCAACCGCAAGAAATAACCAAGAGAGAAAAAGAAAACAACAAAGAACAAAAAAATTCGATAGCTGAACAAAAAGAATATAGGCAAGGGAAAAAAGATGTATATGTTGGCTAAAACTATTTTTATTTCTGTTTTGTCACAAATCATGAACTAATTTTATTTGTAGTTAAGTGATAAATAAGCTTGATGGTTAATTGACTGCATTTAATGTGTTGTTGTATGATTGCTATAGCATTTTGTTTTAATCATACTTATTTTAATTTACTATTTCAGCTGACCCCCTATTTGATGATATTAGATGGTAGAGAGCCTCAAAAAGGCATGTTTTAGTGGAATATATTAGAATAATGTTAGTTTTAGATTAAGTTTCCCAAGTTGGGTTAACTCAATTTGAATAGGGCCGTGCTTAATCTAAAGCTAGTGAAGAACTAAACATAGGGATTCACCTTGTAGGGCATTAAGAACTTTGATTACATAATATTATATCTTGTGTTGGCTTAACAATTAGTCATTGTTAGGTTACATATAGATATAAGAATTTCAACAGGTGATCGCTTAGGACAAGCACCCATAGGATCCCATAGACCTCTTGTACTTCGGGTGTAGCAATTATCATTTCAATGATAAACTTCCCCCATAATGATATCTATACTACCTAATATCGTCATAATATCGGCCAATTTCATTCTTTTAACTAACTGAGGAAGAATTTGCAAATTGATAAAACCCGGGGGGTGAATTTTCCATCTCCAAGGAAACCCACTTTGATCCCCTATCAGAAAAATTCACAATTCTCCTTTTGGGGCTTCTACTCTCACATAAAGTTCTTGTTTTGTCGATGCATTAGAGTTTTGCCAAGTACTGTAGTAATTGTTGTAACAATGGTACTATAACAGAAAAACAGTTAATGCCATTAAGTGAGTTGATTCACTCAACTACATTATTCCTAGTGGTTATATTCTTATGTGAGACGTGTTGGTTCATTTTATTGTATTTTACTTTTTGTCATTTACCTTAATTAGTTTAATTAGTAGATAAAAGAGTTAAATTTAATTGAATTTGCAACATATTAATTGTTGTAGTAATTCTGATAGCATCAATTCATATAGAGACGATACTCGAATACTTATCATTATATTACTTATTGTGTAACTTGCACACTGACACCCACTTTATAAGAGATTAAATCCATACCACAAAAGGTTTTTGGTGCCGTTGTCGGAGATTGTTTGTTTGTTGTGAATTGTAAAATCAATTTTTGTGGTGTTGATTTCAATTATTGTTTAATTATTTTTCTATGTTGACAGAGTGCTCAAATAATCATTGTATGCGTAAAGATAAACAGATTGCGTTTTGCTTTAATCAAGAAATTAGAAAAATTGTTAGAGACTAAGAAGACAGCAAAGAAATTCAAAAGCTATAGTAGTAATGGATGACTCTTAAGATATAGGATATTTGAACGAGGAAAATTGCAATAATTGAATACACAAGGAGGTCGGAATGGATAGCAAGTTTATAGGCAACTAGGAAACAATATCATTCATATGGAAAACGACAGTGACAGAGCTATTCAAGACTATATTGTGTTGACTTCTTAAGCCATACATCCGGGTATAGTTAGACCTGAAGTCCAAATGGATAATTTCAAGCTAAAGCCAATGATATTTCAGATGTTACAAACTATGGGTTAGTTCAATGGACTGCCATTAGAAGATCCTCATCATCATCTTAAATTATGTTTAGAGATGAGTGATGCTTTTAAGATTACTAGAGCATTACAAAAAGCTTTAAGGCTTAGACATTTTTCATTTTCTTAAAGAGACAGAGCAAGGGCATGGTTAAATTCTTTACCACTAGATTCCATTACTACATGAAATAACTTGGCTGATAAGTTTTTGATGAAGTATTTCCCACCCACTGAGAATGCAAAATAAAAAAATGAGATCACGTCTTTCCATCAATTGGAATATGAGAGTTTGCATGATATATGGGAAAGGTTTAAAGAGTTATTACGATGATGTCCTCATCATGGTATTCTTTGTTATATATGGCTAGAAAATTTTTATAATAGTCTCAACCCAAGCACAAGATTGATGATAGATGCTTCAGCAAATGGAGCTTTGTTATCCAAATCCTAAAATGAGGCTTATGAGATTTTAAAGAGAATTGCTAAAAACAATTATCAATAGCCATCAACTAGGCAAGCTGTAGCAAGAGGTGTAGTTGAAGTGCATAATGTGGATGCCTTAACAACCTTATTAGTGCAAGTAACTTCATTGCCAAATATGGTGAAGGCTCTAACTACTGCTCCAGTAAAAGTTAACCAAGTTGTAGAAGTGACATGTGTCTATTATAGAAAAGGATATTTTATTTGATAATTGTCCTGGGAATCCAGCCTCAGTAAATTATGTGGGAAACTTCAGCAAACAAGGCCATAACAACCCATATTCAAGTACTTACAATCCTGGATGGAGGCAACACCCAAATTTCTTATGGGGTAATCAAAACCAGCATGCTACAGCAACCAGTAGATAAAATAGACCTGCTCAACCACTTGGATTTCACTAGCAAAATCAAGGTCAAAGAAACACTAGTAATGACTAGATTAGCTCTCTAGAAGCCTTACTTAAGGAGTATATTATAAAAAATAAAGCAGTTGTCCAAAGCCAAGCCATGTCATTAAGAAACTTAGAGAATCAAGTTGGACAGCTTGCTACAACACTCAGCAACAAACCTCAGGGAAGTCTACCCAGTAATACAAAAAATCCAAGAAGAGAAGGAAAAGAATAATGCAAGGTGATAAATCTAAGATCTAGAAAGGATGTGCATATTCCAGTAGGTATGCCAAAGAAGAGAAGTGAACCTCTTAAAAATAAAAAAGAAATGATGCCAAAGCTGTGGTGAAATTCCTTTAAAAGAATATTTTTTCAAGGTTTGGAACTCCTAGAACCATTATTAGTGATGAAGGCACTCATTTTTTCAACAGAACATTTGCTGCAGCATTGGTTAAATATGGAATCAAGCACAAGATTGTCATAGCATAACATCCTTAGTCAAATGGTCAGGCGAAATTGTCCAATCAAGAAATTAAAAGGATTTTGGAAAAAGTGGTGAACCCTACTAAAAAGGATTATACCCCTTTATTGTGAACTGACTTGATCTTATATGGTGGAGTACCTTGAGGGCGTTTTTTAGGCTTTTGATATAGCTTTATATGCTCTAGGTTCTTATTAACCTTCAAGGTGAATCCCTATATCTAGTTCTTCACTATCAAGTATAGCCCTATTCAAATCAAGATTAACTCAACTTGAGAAACTCAATCTAAAACCATGTATTGTCTTAATTTGTTCTATTAATTCAGTCATTTTTTAGACATCTTCTTTGCTAGTATCCACTAAATAAGTGGTCAGCTAAAATAGTGAATTGCAATAAATAAAATCAAGATAAAATACTGTAGCAAATTCAGAGGAACACACATATATTGGTTAAATAACCATTAAGTTTGTTTATCAATCAACCACAATGAAATTATTTTATGATTTGAAATAAAACAAAAATAAGAATCCTTTTAGCCATCAAATACATCCCTATAAAGAGAAGAAAACAAATAAACAAAGATAAGAGATTAGGTTTTGCTTAATCTTGCAATTGATCCTTCTTTTTCTTTTTAAATCCTTTATTACAGCACTTTAAATCTCTCTTCTTCTCTGTTTTCTTTTTTTTTTTCTCTCAATATTTTTTCTTCAATGATGGCTCCCCTTTTGCTTTTCATGCAAGCTCCTTTTATAGCTTAAAATTAGGGTAACAAGAAGCATGTGACTGTATATCTGCCATTTTTGGAAATCTTAGATCATAATCTTTTAATTATTTCACGAGAAATCTTCTCTATACTTGTTACCGAGCTACTACAACATCAACTACAGCATCTTCACTGTTTTAGATTTGTTTCCAGTCCTCTATAGCCAAATTCTCTTGTCATCTCTACAAGTTTATTGCAGCCATTCTATCCATGCAACTTTAGCTTTTGGTTATCTACAATTCACACATGATCAAAACACCAAACAATCTTAAGCAAGATTAATTTATTAAAAATTAAACTTAACTACATGCTCATGCAACATACACTAATAATACAATGGAAATAAATCATTTGCTCTCTAAGTAATATTAATTATAAAAGTGTCTTGATAACTCTCATTTCATAAAACTATCATTTACATATCATAAAAGAGAGGTTGGATAGTTTTTTTTGTAAAAGCAATTGGAGAAGCAATTTCCAAGATAAGGCAACCTTGAATTTTAACTTCTTAGAGCTCAGATCATAACCCTATAATGATGGAAGTTCTAGAAAACAAGAAGAGAAAAAGATACATAAGGAGAACATTTCCTAGATTGCACTATGGATATATATGGAGTTCGTATGAGATGTGTAAGGAAATTGTCAAACATGAATAGATGGAGGTGGGTTGTTAGAATAATAGTGATTCAATTCAAACTTTTAAGATGATTTCCAAGGCGTCATTGATAAAGTTGAAGATTTGGAGTAAAAAAGAATTTAAGGAAAGAGAAAAAAGTTAAAGTAGCTAATAAACAAGTAAAAGAATAAAAAAATGGCTTCAATAATTTTGACAATGGGGAGGATATCTAAAGGATAGAAAACTAGATTGATAATATCCTCTTAGATAAGGAAACATTTTGGAAGCAAAGATTAAGGGTTGATTGGCTAAGAGAGGGAGACAAGAATATAAAGTTTTTCCATTTAAAAGCCTTTGCAAGAAAGAAAAAGAACAGAATCAATAGCTTGAAGGTGACAAAGGAAAATAGGTTGAGAACGAGATGAGGTGGAAAGGATGTTTTGTGAGTACTTCATAAATATCTTTACTACAACAAACCCTTTTTTAGGCCAAATGAATACAACCTTATCAGACTTGCCAGCAAAAGTTACAGGGAAAATGGAAAACCTTCTGGAGCAACCTTTTACAAAGTGGGAAGTTGCAGAAGCCCCCTAGGCCAAATATGCCCCATAAAAGCACCAAGCCTAAATGAATTCCCTAAAATATTTTTAGAAACACTAAAGCTTAATGAGAGAAGGCGCTGTCACAACTTGTCTCCATATCTTGAATGAGGGAAGTATCCCATACTTCTAAATCATACATACACTGCCTTGATAGCAAAAGTGGAAAAGCCTAGGAAAGTGATTGATTTTAAACCAATTAGCCTTTGTAATATTATTTATAAAATTATAACTAAAACAATGGCTAATAGATTTAAGCAGGTTTTGAATGATATCGTTTCCCCTACTCAAAGTGCTTTTATCCCTAGCAAACTCATTACTAATAAAATTATTATTGCATATGAGCGCTTAAATAAAATTAGACAAAGTAGAAGTAGAAGAAAGGGGCTAATGGCTCTAAAGCTAGACATAAGTAAAGCAGATGATAGGATTAAGTGGAATTTGGTAAAATATACAATGCAAAAGTTGGGATTTTTTGTGAAAAGGGTGAATTTGATCATGAATTTTATATATGCGGCAAGTTTCTCAATTTTAATTAATAGAGAGTCAAAAGGGCTAATCATTCCTCAAAGAAGATTAAGACAAGGTTGCCCTCTCTCACCTTATATTTTCATTATATGTTCAGAAGTATTGTCAAATTTGCTAGCGCAGGCAGAAAATCGAAGCCTCTCTCATAGGCAAAGATTCAACAGAAGCCTATCAGTCTCTCACCTCTTATTTGCAGATGACGATCAGTTTACAAGGGCATCCACCACGGATTATAGAATCTTGAAGGCTATTTTTACTGTTATGCAGTAGCATTAGGATAAGTGTTCAACTATGAAAAGTCCTCTATGTTCTTCAGCTCTAGAGCAAGTCAAAATCAAATAGAGGAAATTAGGAGCATTTTTTGTCTGAATGTGGTTACTAAACATGAGAAATACCTTGGATTACCATTTATAGTAAGGAGAAAGAAGCTTAAATTTTTCAATGATATAAAGCTAAAAGTATTAAGCAAGCTATACAGTTAGCAAAGCAAGAGTTTCTCCTGTGGAAGTTCTAATCAAAACGGTTGTGCAAGCAATTCTTACATACGTAATAAGTGTGTTCAAAATCCCTCAAGGCCTCTGTGACAATATTGAAAAAGCCATAGCAAGATTTTGGTAGAGATCTTCTGATACTCATAGAAGCATATACTGGGCAAGATGGGAAAGATTGTGCCATACCAAGATTAGAGAGAGAATATGATTTAGTGGAATGAAGACTTGATTGCTCAACATTTCTCAAGGAGACTGTAGAGAGGATTTGAAGACTCCTTTTCTAAGTACTCTAAGGCATTTTGAATTGATAATTAACATAATCTAATTAGTATTACAAATCAATTTAAATGTTTATTAATTTAATTTTATGATACTTGTTTAATTCGACATTTCCATCATAATTGAAAATGCCGTAAAGTAGTCAAAAAATTGTTCAAAGGGCTTAGGCATTTTTGCAGTGTAGCTTTTTCGTAATTCGTTATGCCATCTCGAAGAACTATTGGTAGGGATGTTATGGAGTTATTTTTGGATGAAAAGGCAATGCTGAAGAGTTTAATTTGTAACAAGCAGCAGGTGTCTCTTACAACTGATATATGGATTTCCGTTTAAAACATGAGTTATGTGGTGATCATAGCTCACTTTATTAAGAGTGACTGGTATTTGAATAGGAGGATTATTATTTTTAAAGTGATTGAAGATCATAGAGGGAAGTCGATCGACAAAAAGATTATAGTTTACTTATAAGATTGGGGGATAGAGAGGTTGTTTGCAATAACTGTTGATAATGTCACTACAAAATGATGTTGCCATTGGTTATGTCACTATGCAATTATTTGGAAGAATGATGATGCACTTGTGTTGACAGGACAATATATGCAGGTGCATTGTTGTGCATATATTTTGAATTTGATTATTGTTTAACGGTTGAGTGAGTTGCATGCTAGTGTTGCCATTATTCAGAATGTTGTGAAGTACATGAGATCCTCCACCACAAGGCTGGGGAGATTTAAAAAATGTGTAGAATAGGTGAAAGGTCCAAGCAGAAATGTCATTTTAGATTGTCATACTATGTGGAATTCCACTTATTTAATGTTGATGACTGGGCTGAAATTTCTAACGATATTTGATAGAATAGCAGAAGTGGATAAACCTTATGAGGCATACTTTGTTGAGAAAGAAACTAATGTTAACAGTGTAGGCCGCCTAGACATAAGGATTGGAAAAGTGCTGAATGAATTGTGAAGTTTTAAAGGTATTTTATGAAACCACATTGTTGTTTTCTGCCACTTTGAGTGTGACTTCTAATCTTTGTTATGATACTATTGGCTTAATTGAGTGTTCATTGACAACATTACAAGCAAATACAGATCCCTGGGTGTCGTCTATGGCTTATAGTATGAGGAAAATTTTTTATAAATATTAAGAGACCACGGGGAAAATAAGCAAAGGTATTTTATGAAACCACATTGTTGTTTTTTGCCACTTTGAATGTGACTTCTAATCTTTGTTATGATACTATTGATTTAATTGAGAGTTCATTGACTACATTACAAGCAAGTACAAATCCCTGGGTATCGTCTATGGCTTATAGTATAAGGAAAATTTTTATAAATATTGGGAGTCCACGGGGAAAATAAACAAAATGTTGATTGTTTCCTCTATTCTTGATCCACGAGCTAAAATGGATTTTCCTAAACATATTTTTTAGAGCATTTTTGGTAATGATAGTTTAAAGGTTGAAGAAATGACCAAAGCAGTGAAAGACTTGTTAAATGAGCTTGATGGTGCACATAATGTATTCTCTTTCAGTTCCACAAAGGATGTGTAGTGCGAATGGTTTTAATGACAACTATGGTGGTATAAGTTCTTTCTCAACATATTACAATTGAGGTTAGTTTGGTGACATTGTTGGTGGTGAAGGTGATGACACTTTTCAAGTTGTTCGCCTATTCTTTGGATATGATAAGAAGGTTTCTGCCTAGAATGAAGTCAAAAAGTAGTATCTAAGGTGGAAAGATACCTAAATGACTCAGTTGAAGATCCTAGCAATCTTAAACGTAATGTTTTGCTTTGGTGGAAGATGAATGGACTGAAATATCCAATATTGGAGAAAATTGCAAGGGATGTCCTCACTGTTCCCGTTCCATAATGGCATCTAAGCTTGCCTTTAACACCAGGCATCATATTATTAATGCGTATAGGAGTTTCTTGACCCTTCTATGGTTGAGGCGTTGATCTGTATTGAAAATTGGCTACAATCCAAACTTTTTGCCAATCCCGTCTACAATCTTCAAGAAGATACTAAGGAGCAAATGTTTCATATGAAGCTACAGAAAGGTAGCATTTTTATCGTACATTAAATACATAATATAGTAAAATGTATTATAACTTTATATATAACATCTACATATACTTAAGTTACTTGCTAATTTTTTTTGGGCATTTTAAAGAATTCATAAGATCACAAGCTTCAACGGTGGAAATGGTGAGTGCTGCCATTGGTGTTATGGATATTTGAAAGGTAACTTTTAATAGATATTATTATTCATAATTTGATATAATACTTTTAGGTTGTAATTTAAACTATAATTATAGTTGTTATAGTTTTAAACTTTTAAGTCTAATTGTAACAATTCAAATTTGTAATTGTTTTAGTTAGACAAGTTGAAGTTGATAAAATAGTATTGTCTAGGATTATTGTTAACTTGACTTGGTGATGAATGCCATAAAATAAGCATGATTGACTTAATTTTTTTTATATTTAACCAAGTATCTCTATATATGTATGTATGTATGTATTGAAGTATTTGCTAAACATGCTATATTTATTTGTAATTATAATGATATGAAAGAAATTAGAAAGATTGTAACAGCCCTTTAGTTCAATTAAAAATATGAATTGGATTTATTTATTTGTGTTTGTGTTTGGTGTGCAAAGATGTGAATTTGATTTATTTGCTAAATTAAAGATATGATGTGCAAAGTTGCAAACTGCAAAGATATCTTTATTTGCTCAATTAAACATACGAATTGAGCTTATTTATTTGCAACATGGCTTAAAGAAAATAGCTATTTTACATTTTTTCTTCAATTCTTTTCTAGGAGATCGATGCTTCAACTTGGAGTATAAGAATTTGAAGTTAAAACTTGCCGAAGTGCTCGGATGGAGTGGTGGATGAACTGAGGAAGCTTATTTAGTATTTATGTTTGAACTTTGTGATTTGTGTTTCAGAAATAATTTAGCTATGTTTAAATTTTGTGACTTTGTGCTTGAAAGATTAATATTTAGAAATTATGCTTTGAATAGGTACTAATAGACTACTAACTTTGGACTTTGTAAGTTTGTATTAATTTTAATTTTTATTAAATTTGGACTTTGTTGGTTGTGCAAATAATAATCCTAGGCAATACTATTCTAGTATTATAATTTTATTCATTTGATTTCATAGCATTTTCTTTTCTTTTTGTTGGTTTAAAATTGGTAAAAAGGATTACAATTAAGAAAAACATCTTAAAACCAATCTAAAAACCACAAAAATAGAAAAAAAAAACCAACTCAAAATTGCATTAACCGGATTTGACCTGAATTGACCCGATTTTCAACCGACCCAAATTGACCTGATTTCTACTGACACAAGTTGACCCAAACTAACCCAAACTCAACTTGATTCGAATCTAATTCGAACCCAATCTTATCCGAATTCAATCTAATTTTTTGACCTAAACCAATCCGATCCGAATATATATTAGATTGGATCGTATTGGGTTATAAATTCGGGTTGAATTTGGATTAATTTTTGTCCAACCCGACCAATCTGAAACGTGATTGGGTTGATCCTAACCCGATCCGAACCTAATTTTGCCCACTTCCAATGAACATTATTCGGTCAAGAGTGGGTATCGGTTGGCTATAAAGCTAAAATTCCTATATAAACCAAGCTACTCAAAAAGTTCAAAAACCCAATGGAAGGTTATATAGGCTAATAACATTCTAGAACAAGTAAAAGCAATTGTTCTAAACTTCTTCGATTCAAGCAGAATAATAAATAAAATTGTAAGATTTTTATATGCTTGTTCATATTTGTTAAAGAAAATTTATAAGTTTATATGCTTGTCCATATTTAAAACAAAATTTATAAGTATGCTCGCAGTTGCAGCCTAGGCTGATCTTTTACATCAGAAATTTGCTATATAAACTGTTACGTTCCTCTAATGCATAGAGTCAAAGTCTCTCACCTATGTTGTATTTCTTCTCTCCCTGCATTCAATCAAAGTACTATTTCTGGGATCCAGACCTAGTCCTTTAAATTTAACCGTTTTTGAGTTCTAAATCCAGATCTAAGTATATTGGCTGAAATACTTAAGAATGCGGACTACTGGTCCAAAGAGAGTTTAAACATCTGTTCTAAAACAACTGGACATGACTCTGTTTTTTTTGCCAGATTTTTATATGCTTGTTAAAAAAAAAAAATTTCTGTAATTTTAAATCTTGACAAATTTTTAAACCTTCTTTATTAACAAAGCTGACAAGTTCACCATAGGTGAGGTTATCATAGGGAATATGATTGTCATAAAGGGCTTTAATAGAAATTTTGACCTTTTCTCCTAAGAGAGTTGGTAAACCTGTAAGGAATTTTTCTTTCTAAGTAATATGGTTTGCATCATTTCTAAGGAAAAGTCTAGTGAAGAAAGTACTTTTATAACTTTGGAATTCACTAAGTTTTTTACACCTTAAGTTGTGTAATAACTCAGTATTTTTATCTAAGGTGTGAAGGGTCTCCTATGAAGTGGAGAGAAATTATAAGGATTAGGGTGGCAACAGCATCCTGAATAAGACTATTGAATTCATCACAGATAGGTGCTTCATTTTCATCTGTTTGAATTGCATTAAGAATATCTAATAGCTGTTGTTTAGTGAGAAGATAATCCCACCAACCTTTAAGTTGGCTGTAAAGCCAGCAATGAGAATTTCTGCAATTGCTTTGTCAGAGGTTCCAGATTGAGTTTTATAAGCATTAGCAGCCATGGTAATCTGTTGTAATAATCCAAGTATGTTATACTCAGACATACCATCGATGTTTCATTCATAGACAGAGGAGGAGGCATTAAACCGTGATTGGTTTAAAGCACTTGGTCGGTTGTCTATGGCTAAGTTGGTGGGGAATTAATAGTATGAACGGCTAATTCCCAGTGGATTTTATTGTTTTTAGGAACAGGATTTTCTTGAAAAGCTATTATGTCAGAAGAGGCAACAGATGTTTGGTCTTGGTGTACTACACTAATGGTTCTAGATTGGACACTATCTGGAGCTATTTAGACTTTACTGGAGGAAGAAGAGGTTTCTATCCTATCAAGTTGTTCTCTAATGGCTTGAGCAAATTCTGACTTTGACTCTTGAATAAGCTTTTGACTAGTTTTCGATACTTGAAAAGCTTTGAAAATAGGTTCTTTGAGCTTTTTGTCAGGATCAGATTTAGCTGAAACAATATGGGAGACAGCTATGGTTGTCTTTTGGAATTGGTTTTCTATTCTGTTTAACTGCTTTCCTATTGTATCCAGGTTTACATTACAAAAATTATTTTGTTGGATAATGCTACCTGAATTTGACTCTATATGGTTTGTTTTGTGAATTTTATAAGGTGAGGCTTTAATCTGGACAGGAGGCATACCATGATCAATCGCCAAACTCCTAAGGGGTGGATGTTCGGATTCAATGGTTCTATCACTATCAGAAAGATTCCATTCTGTAATCTTTTTCCTGACTGTGATAGGATTTGATTCTTTAAAGGGATAAGTAATCTTATTATCTGAGGCATATATTTCAAACCAATCAAAAAATAGTATATGTATTTTGTGTAATTTTATAAATTCAAAATAAACTTCTTTTATTTCTTTTCTTTGGTTTAAAAAGTGTTTGAAAAACCAGAGTCTTTTGTCTTTATTATTATCAGAATAAAAGTCTTTATGAAGAAGAGTTTTGTCAAACTCGAATTCTTTTTCAAGGACATTTATTACATTTTCCGTGACGGCAGAAAATGTAGGAGATGTTGGAGGAGAAGATTCCTTCTCTTCCTGGCTCTGATCAAGTTGACTACTAGTGTAAATTGGATAGGGAACACTTGTAGTATAGTCAACTGAGTGTATAGAGGAACTAGGTATATCAAAAGTAGAAAACCTAGGTTGGCTTTTTATAGGTTGAAAAGGAAGATTTACAATTGAGGGAATTTTTGAAAATCTTCGTTCTAATGAGGAGATACTAGAAGTTGAATCTTTATCAGAAAATCTAGATGAAGTAGATCTCGTAAAGGATAACTTGACTTTACCATCATAATACTGAGTCACATTTTATAACTCTGTATTGGGTTCTAGTTGTTTAGGAATCACTGGTTCAGTGGCTCCTTCAAGAATCCATTCCTCAGGAAGATTGACATCTTTCTATTGGATTGGTTTTGGAACAACCGTGTTAGCTTTAGACAAGTCAGTTTGTAAAAGAAGAGTCTCATCTCTTATCGACTGGTATTTATGTTGAGTATTAAACGCAGAGTTCATGGCTTTGTATGAAATTTTAAAAATTAGGGCGACAGGAACAGATTCTTCAATCATATGATAATTATGAGTTTTGATCTGTAATATCATGCTTTTTAAAATATTTTTGTCTTTTAAAGAAACTGTTATGTTAGGGTAACAACTCAAGGAAATTAGACCTTTACAGAGACTTGATTCTATGCTGCTTAGCAAGGAATCATCAAAGGAGATGAATCTCCCATCTTTGAGGACAGCCAGAATGGAGGTATTTAGCCTTTCTTTAGTTAAAGGTTTGATTCCGACTTGTATTAAGTCGATGTGGACATAATTCAAGTTCTTTTCTTTTAGTTTCTTTAGAGATTGTTCAGAGAACAAATGAATTGTTTCAAAAGGCTTTGAAAGGGTTATATCTCTTTCTTCAGTTTTTATCACACTTTCTAGTACAAGAGGTTTTTGGCTTTGTGAAAAACTTTAAAGAGCTAAGATGAGCTCTGGAGAATTTGAAATAGAATTTATCCATTCTTTTACCTGTAGTTTTGATGCAACTGCTTTTGGTTGAGCTTCTTGCTCATCGACCATGTCAATCCAGGATTTAACTGACATGACTGAAGATAATAATTTCCCTTTAGGTGGAGTTATTTGGGAGTCTTTAGGATATGGTTTAGACTCAGGTTCTTTAAAAATACCTTTTCCTTTGTCTTTCTTCTTTGGTAGCTGTGTGTGATACTGGAAATCCTACATCCATACCCAGAGAAGGAAGAAATTTGTACAAAAACAAAGAAAAAGAGAAAACCTTTTCTTAGATTCCGAAGAAATATAATGGGTTTTAAAAAGGTTTAGACAGTGAGTGGCATTTTTGGGGTTAAGATTTCTGGGCTTGGTCTGAAATATTTCCACCACTGTTGGAACCAATTTGGAAGGCTCTGAACAGTTATTTTTTAATTGAAGAAAAATAACTAGGAATGAGTTTTTTTAGGGTTCTGGATAAAAAATGTGTTAAACCAGGCTTGTTAGTAATCCCAGTAGGAGAAGGACAAACAATGGTTTAGACGCATTTAAAAATTAGCGGGAAAAGTTTTTAATTTGTGAAGTTGGTTACCCCACTCTTTTGGACTCAAAACTCTCAAGATTGTAGCTGTTGAATAGGCTGGCTCAGTATGGGATTCACTGAGAAAGAAGTGTTTAAACTTAACAGACTCAGTAAACTCTAAAATGCTTTGGTAGAAAGATTGGAGTTTTGATAAATCCCATGGTTCAAAAAACCATCATTTTGGGAAAATTTTTGAAATAGCTTTAAATGGATCAGAGTGATAAAACCCATCTTCCATTGATAAAATATTTTGAAAATGAGCTTTATAAATGTAATCCGAAGATTTGGGTGAAAGCTTGGGTTGAGAAAGAATAATTTGGGAATTTGAACTTTCACCAATAAGAACAATATTTGAAGAAGCTTTGCAAATTTCTTTAGAAACAAATTTTTCTTTTTCAGAGATCTCTTTAAGAGGTTTTTGGCTTTGTGAAAAACTTTGAAGAGCTAAGATGAGCTCTGGAGAATTTGAAATGGATTATGTACCCCATACCTAACAAAAAGATTTACTCCAAAAACTACACTTTGCCTTCATCTTTTCAAAATTTGATATGAAATCAGAATTTTGGCAGATTCAAATTCACCCTGAAGATAGATACAAAACTACATTCACTATTCCTTTTGGACAGTACGAATGGACAGTAATGCCATTTGGTCTAAAAAATGAACCTTCTGAATTCTAAAGAATAATGAATGATATTTATAATCATTTTTCTAAATTATGTATTATTTACATTGATGATGTGTTGATTTTTTCCCAATCAATTGATCAACATTTCAAACATTTAAAGACTTTTTTCTTAGCAACTAAGAAAGCTGGTTTAGCTATTTCTAGCTCAAAAGTTTCTCTATTCCAGACTAAGGTCAGATTTCTTGGTCATTATATTTCTAAAGGAACCGTCACACCTATCGAAAGATCTCTTGCATTTGCTGATAATTTCCCTGATAAAATTTTAAATAAAACCCAATTGTAGAGATTTCTAGGAAGTTTAAATTATGTTCTTGATTTCTGTCCAAATATTAATAGAATGTCAAAACCCTTACATGATAGGTTAAAGAAACACTCTGCTGCCTGGACTGATGAACATACTAAAGCTGTTAAACAAATAAAGCATTATGTTAAAAACATTCCTTGCTTGTTTCTTGCAAACCCTGCCTTACCTAAGGTTGTTGAAGCTGATGCTTCGGACCTAGGCTATAGAGGAATCTTAAAACAAGTAGACAATAATAAAGAACAAATAGTACAATATGTTTCTGCTCATTGGAATAAGTGTCAGAAAAACTACTCTACTATTAAAAAAGAAATTCTATCTATTGTATTATGCATTTCTAAATTCCAAAGTGATTTATTAAATCAAACATTTCTACTTCGAATTGATTGTAAAGCTGCAAAACATGTTTTAGAAAAAGATGTTCAAAACATTGCTTCAAAATAAATTTTTGCACGTTGGCAAGCTATTTTAAGTGTTTTTAATTTTGATATTGAATTTATCAAAGGTGATACCAATTCAATCCCTGATTTCCTAACGCGAGAATTCCTTCAAAGCAGATAATGCAACCAAAGATGAAAGACAAACAAAAGGTATCCTGAAAGAACCTGAGTCCAAACCAAATCCTCAAGACTTCCAAATAACTCCACCTAAAGAGAAATTATTATCTTCAGCCATGCCAGTTAAATCCTGAATTGACATGGTCGATGAGCAAAAAGCTCAAACAAAAGCAGTTGCATCAGAACTACAAGTAAAAGAATTGATAAATTCTATTTTAAATTCTCCAAAGCTCATCTTAGCTCTTCAAAGTTTTTCACAAAGCCAAAAACCTCTTAAAGCGATCTCTGAAAAAGAAAAATATGTTTCTAAAGAAATTTCCAAAGCTTTTTCAAATATTGTTCTTATTGGTGAAAGTTCAAATTCCCAAATTATTCTTTCTCAACCCAAGCTTTCACCAAAATCCTCGGATTGGATTCATAAAGCTCATTTTCCAAATATTTTATCAATGGAAGATGGGTTTTATCACTCTGATCTATTTCAAGCTATTTAAAAGATTTTCCCAAAAGGATAGTTTTTTAAACCATTGGATTTGTCAAAACTCCAATCTTTTTACCAAAGCATTTTAGAGTTTACTGAGTCTGTTAAGTTTAAACACTTATTTCTCAGTGAATCCTATACTGAGCCAGCCTATTCAATAGCTACAATCTTGAGAGTTTTGAGTCCAAAAGAGTGGGCAGGTGACCAACTTCACAAATTAAAAACTTTTCCCGCTAATTTTCAAATGCGTCTAAACCATTGTTTGTCCTTCTCCTACTAGGATTACCAACAAGCCTGGTTTAACACATTTTTTATCCAGAACCCTAAAAAAACCCATTCATGGTTATTTTTCTTCAATTCAAAAATAATTGTTCAAAGCCTTCCAAATTGGTTCCAACAATGGTAGAAATATTTCGGACCAAGCCCAGAAAGCTTAACCCCAAATGCCACTCACTGTCTAAAGCTTTTTAAAACCCATGATATTCCTTCGAAATCTGAGAAAAGGTTTTCTCCTTTTCTTTATTTCTGTATAAATTTCTTCCTTCCCTGGGTATAGATGTGGGATTCCAGTACCACACACAAAAAGCCCAATTAATATTACAGAGAAGTTTTAAAGTCAAATGGTGGTCTAAGTTTGATAAAAAGTCAAAATTGCCTAATGCCACAATTCAAGCATGGCTTACTTCCAGAGGCCTCCTCACTCCAAGCATTAAAGACATCAAAACCCAGAGCACATTTCTTGCCCAACGGTCAAAGGCCCAATCCCCTTTGGCTAGTGCAAATAATGAAGCTGAATATTTTAAAGTAATGCAGCAACTCCTTACCTTTAGATCTGAGCCTTCCGTAGTTGGTTCTTCTAATGAAGCGACTGCTGAATTATTCATTTCCCTTGGAGACGATAACGAAGATGACTGCTTCGGAATTCTTTCTCCAATCAAGCATTGTTAAAACCATTATTTGTACATGAAAAAAAAAGTATTTATACTTTCCATTTATATATCCCTGTAATCTTTTTCTCTGCGGAAAACTGTCTTCCTTCACTCACTATCCTTCCCACAAGGAAAAAGCTGTGAAGACAATTTTCCATTTTCAAAATTTTTCACCCCTGATTTTTCCAGGCCCTGTAAAAGTTAAAGCTGAAAAGTAAAAAAATAATGTCTCCACGTGAAAAGCAAAATATGCTATCTCCACGAGAAAAGAAAAAAGCAAAAGCTATTGTCTTCACGTGAAAAAAGTAGAAGACGTTGTTTCTAAGTGAAAAAATCTACTGTCTTCACGTGAAAAAAGCAGAAGACGTTGTTTCTAAGTGAAAAAATCTACTGTCTTCACGTGAAAAAAGCAGAAGACGTTGTCTCCAAGTGAAAAAGCAGAAGATGCTGTCTCCACAAAAATCAATCCGCATGTGAAGCTACAGCAAAAGGAAGGAAAAGAGAAGCTATTAAAGAGAGGATGAAGTTCAAGAGAAGGCAAATTTTTTTGGATTCCTTTGAATAAAAAAACTCTCATGTTTTAAATCTTCAATCTCATCCCTTGTAAAAGCAACCTTCCATCTTCAATCCTATTTTGCTTTTATACATAAAGCAATTGTTCTAAACTTGGATTCAAGCAGAACAATAAATAAAATTGTAAGATTTTTATATGCTTGTTCATATTTGTTAAAGAAAATTTATAAGTTTATATTTTTATATGCTTGTCGATATTTAAAACAAAATTTATAGGTATGCTTTACAGTTGCAGCCTAGGCTGATCTTCTGCATCAGAAATTTACTATATAAACTGTTACGTTCCTCTAAGGCATAGAGACAAAGTCTCTCACCTTAGTTGTATTTCTTCTCTCCCTCCATTCAATCAGAGTACTATTTCTGGGATCCAAATCTAGTCCTTTAAATTTAACCGTTTCTGAGTTCTAAATCTAGATCTAAGTATATTGGCTCTGATACTTGAAAGGGTGATCGTGGAGTATGTGTGTGAATTGAGACTAAATATTTAATGAGATCTGTACGTGGCGTTGTTATCTAAGAAACAGAGTCCTGTCCAGTTGTTTTAGAATAGATGTTTAAACTCTCTTTGGACCAGTAGTCCACATTATATATATATATATATATATTGTGAATTCTTCATAAGGAATGCGATTGTCATAAAGAGATTTAATAGAATTCCTAACCTTTTCTCCTAAGAGAGTTGGTAAACCAGCAATGAATTTTTCTTTCCATATGATATGGTTTGCATTATCTCTTAAGAAAAGTCTGGTAAAGAAAGTGATTTTATAGCTTTGGAAATCACTAAGGAAGAGGTTCTTCTTTAAAGGCTTCTATATCCGAAGAGACTATAGAAGATTGATCTTGTTCTAGCACACCAACCTTGCTAGAT
>JASUUG010000986.1:0-153246 GCA_030449905.1 Luvunga scandens | reverse complement strand
CTGATATGAATAATCACTATTCTTTAAAGAAATAGGAGTAAGCAATTTCTCTGCATCAATAGTGGTCAAAGTTGCAAGATAACTTAAAAGATTTGGTCTCTCACTCTCCCTTATGCAAACTATCAAACAATAATTTTCGGTTTTTAATATTCGTATTTCATCTGCGCATTTTTGTTCTCTAAACTCTGAACGTTTCGCACCCAACCAGGAAACTAATTAGAAATATGTTGGATTCAATTTTCATAAAAATTAATGGAGCCGCGATGTAAAGTTCTAAGACCATCATATAATTCTTTTGATAAATATTTTATCTTGAAAACTTATTATTATTTTGAGGTATTATCATTTGTCAAACTAAATTTTTCTGACATATCAAGTTAATATTAAAGTTTACTACTTAATGTTTCGTTGCTATCATTTTACCACAAAAATATTAATACAGTTAAAAATTTACTGATATCATAAGGTATTTAAGAAATTTTATGTTAATGTCAAACATTGTTCCATTGTAAAAGAAATATTATCAGTTGTCCCTCAAAGTTTTTACATATCAATCCAATACTAATTTCCTTAAACCAACATTTTACCATAATATTTAAGCTATTATCACTTTACCATTAAAACATTAAAGACAATTAAAATTTATTGATTTCATAAAGGCATTTAAGGAATTCCACATTGAAACCAAAATGTGCCACAATTATTGAATAATGAAGCATTAGTTTTGGAGTATTTGGCTTGCCATTGTAGTGTTGAAATGGCTTAGTGTTGCTGTGTTGAATGATATTATCAAAAGAAACCTTGTTTGACTTGTATTCTTAAAATTTAATATTTGAATTTAAAACAGCATACTTATATAATAAAAAGGTAGACTTTTAATATGACAAATATTTTTTAGGGTAATTTTTTCTTTTGTAATTTCTTTCTTTTAATTGATAAAATTTTTTACACTTGTTAAATATTTAGTTATTTTAACATTTTGGTGGTAAAGTGATAACAACTTAAATGTTGGGCAGTAAAATATAATTTTTAAAAATCTTGGTATTGAATTGATAATTGGTATATGGACAAATGATAAATTCTCTGTTGTATTTTTTCATTTCAAAGAACAAAAATCATCTTTTATACTTGCAAAATTAACTTTTAACTCATATTCCATTAAATATTAACTTATTTTGATAGAATAATAGTAAAGTAATAGCGTAAATATTATATGGTAAAATATAGTTTTCATCAAACCTCAATACTAACATAATATATTCAAAAATTTAAGTGGACAAGTGATTATATCCCTATTACTATTATTTTGTTCATAAAGATAGAATGAACAAAGCCCAAATTCATTTTTTTAATCTCTTATCTCTCCCAAGATTTGGTGACCAACTAAATAGAACTACTTGAATCATTTAAGAATAGGGATGGCAATAGTATTCGCAAACTCCGTAAACATGTCCGAACTCACTGACCAAAACTGCCGCATTTACTATTAATTTTGTAGATTGTGGGTAGGTTTGATATTATAAATTAAACCCACATTAAGTTGCATATGAGTTTGGTATTAGCCAAATATCCAGTGAATACTTGGGGTATTTGCAAACACAACTTCTTTTTTTTAATTTAATTTTAATAAAAATATTTAAATCTAAAAATATATTTATATTCTTAGTCTAATTTTGATTGAATTTTTTTAACTTAGTGCATGGATTATTTCGTTATTATAATTTTATTTTTTGGATTAATATTTAAAAAATATTATTTTTTAGAAAAGACTAATCTTAATCAATTTTGTAGGAATCTTGTTGGATGGATACTAATGGTGATGATGACATGAAGATTTTCTCTTGAAATAATAATTATTATTTTCAAATATTAGTTGTGGCTTTTTTTTATGGATTTATATATTTTCTACTTAAATTTGAGAACTTGCGTTGAATTGATGTTAAAATTATAATTTTTCATTTATATTAGTTAGATTTAGAATTGAGTATGCTATGTTAAAGTTTAGGTTATTATTATAAATTTACATATTGAATATTTGTGATTTTAAATATGAAAACCTACAAAAAAACCCATCAAATTTCATTGTAAATTTAGTAATTATCAAACCCGCAGTGAATTACAGAAAGATTTGATAATTTAAATTTTTTGCAAATGTAAGTTTAGTAATGATAAATCCATTACGGCGGTGCCCATTGCCATTGCATTTGGGAACAACCTTAGGGCCGGAAAACTTAATATTTGATCAATGGCGATTTGAATGAGGGGATTAAAACCTTTATGAAACCAATGATAACCATTTGGTAGCCTTTTCCCAGCGAGCACAAACATGAAAGCACAAAACCCAACAAACATGGATTATGCTTCTTGAAGACTTGCTGAAGTTGAAGAGAACTTTCAACAACTTGGTGTTCTTATGATTTCAATAAAGTACTGTCAGTATTCGGTAATTTAACACACACACACACACACACACACAAAGGTGGTGATATTCCAACATTAAGCGAACTTAATTCATGGAAGCCAAAAATTATTAAACTGGGTTCAATACTGACCAGAAGAAACAAAATCCAGCAAGAAGATACAAAAGCATTGTCCAGTTCATTATTATTTGGGACGTCTATACCCAAAACCAAAGCCCCAACCAGGGCATGTCTGTCAAAAATGAAGCTTCTTAAAAGTAATTGCTTTTATAGAAATTCTTTAGAAAGTTGGACATGCCTTGATCCTGTGGGTCCAAATCCTGCACAAGCCCTCGAGGACCCAATACATATTGACCAATGACATGGTGCCGTTGCTTCGCATGCTCCGAGATGTTGTTCAGCTCTTCTGTGCCCTTGAAGAGAAGCATATCAATCACCTGCATGTTTACTAGTATCAGGAAGATGGAAAATAACTATTTTCACGCCTGTGGGACGAATCAATATCATACCAGAATCATGTAATAACCAAGGTCTATAGATTTCAAACAATTCAATGCTTTCAAAATTTAAAAGCTAACATCTTGGTGGCAAAATGGGCAAGTTAATTTGGAAGTGTAAGACAGAGGTATTATGTTAAGTGTAGCCTATAAATCAGGGTTTTTATTTCGACTAAAGATATAGCTACAAATTCTTTTGTACAAAGTTTTTTGTACAAACTGATGTGCTATCACATGAATGGTTGAATAAAAACATCACATGGTCCACAAGATTTTTTTCATATTTGCACCCAACCAATCATGTCATAACACATCAGTTAGCACAAAAATAGTTTAATGTACAAGAGTTAAAAGCTACATTACTCTTTTTATTTCACAGGGTCTTACTAACCAGTCGAAATAAACAGCAGACCAACAAAAGTAAATACTGTTGCCAATTAAAACCAACAAATTTCATTGTTTTTTTTCCCATTCTTATCATACAAATTTGTTCTCTGCGGAAGCCTTTACACATTATTTGGATTGCTAACGGAAAACAGACAAAGTTTGAAGGGCCAAAAAACATTATACAGTCCATCAGACACCATCATAATTCCACTTCTAGATCAGACAGCAGTAAAGGAGAAAATTTTGAAATCACAGGAACCACAGAAGGAAGAAAATTCCCAATCATGGCTCGAATTGCGGCTTCAAATTAGACCTAATTTTTTTTTTATTCTCCAGGATAGATGCATAATCTAAAAGCACACCCAAAATATCAACAATATGTGTCCAATCTTCATGTATCAAAGCCTCCCATCGTGACGAGAGCCAAATTTTAAGAAATGTTTTAAAAAGACATTAAATGAATAGTGTCAAAACTTTCTCCAATGCTCCAATAATTTGAAGAGGAAAGCAAGAAGAGATTCAGCATCACTAAACTCCACAGGAATTAGACAAACAAAAGAGTGAAGAACGGTAGCCACTAAAAGCAAAAGAACACCAGCTGGTATTCTCAATCTACTATTTAAAAGCCAATCAATTCACCAACAAGAGATTATCAATAAACAGTTTTTATACACACGCATCCCTAATGCTTAAACTGCCACATCCCAAAAACACACACAATCATGAAAACACAACCTTTCTTCAAAGCATTTAGAAAAAACAGCTGCCCAAACATAATATTATCAGCAAAAGGCAGGAGAAAGAGTTATTTTGTATATAAAATTCATTAGAAATATTTCACAATCATCTAAAATTTCTAATTTATAATAATATTGTAAATTCATAAAATTTTAGGAATGAAAGAAAATTTTTAAAAGTGGTTCAGGGAAAAACTTGTAAATCGCTATTCAATTGATGTATAATCTTCTTTAGTATCTTCTATCTTATCTGGGAATCAGTTCCATGGACAGCTTTTAGTAGTTCAGAATGACATTTTGAATGGTTAGTCATGCCATTTGGTTTAAAAGATACACCACAAGTATTTCAAGATTGATAAAAATGATAGTATATTAATAACCCCAAATGGAGAAAATTTCTTTAAAAATTCAACATTTGTTCAACCAAAATTTGAAACACACATGGCGCCGTACGAAAACAAGTCAATAACAATTGAAAAAGAAATAGACATGAAATATTTTGATTCATTATTAGAAGAAGACAATACGGTAGAAAATAAGCTAGAAAGAAATATGCATGAAAGTGATGAGCTTGAAAACAATGAATTGGAAATTTTATACTCAATAAAATTAATCATTTTTTTTACAGATAGTATAATTTTTACCAAAAAAATGATGTGCAAGTTTCTAAAACATTTACTTCAAAATCTGATTCTAATTCTGAGCTATTACTAGTTTTTGATTCACTACTACTATATTCACTAAGATTACAAGTTAAATTTGTATTTTATAATTTGCAAGTATAGGTCAATTACACAATCATTCCAATTCGTTGGTTCAACTCATCACTTTCGTGCATATTATGTTCTAGCTTGCTTTCTTGCTTTTTTTCTATCGTATTATCTTCTTCTAACAATGAATCAAAATATTATGTCTAGTTGTTTTTCAATTGTTATTGACTTCTTATCATATGGCAGCACTATGTTTCAAATTTAGGTTAAAAAAATGTTGATTTTTTTAAAGAAATTTACTCTATTTGGGGTTATTAGTATATTACCATTGTTATCAATCTAGAAATGCTTGTAGTACATTTTTTAAATTAAATGGTATGACTAACCATTCAAAATGTCCTTCAGAACAACTAAAAGCATATAGAATAAAGCCTCTAAGGTGCTCAAAGCTTTCATCTTCAAGCCTAATGGCAATCACACACACACACACACACTTACATATAATTTTGATAAAAAAAAGTTAAAAGAAAGACTATTTTATTTTTATTTTTAGCCGTGAATTAATAAAAACAAAATACTAGAACATGGAAATTAAATCAAATGGATAATTAAATAAATTACTTAATCTGGATTTAATCAACAACACTATGCATGGAAATTACTTTGATTTGCAATTAAATAAAAGTTGATTAAAAAATAAGGAAGAATTACTGAGAAAAGAGAAATGAAAACAATACAACACCTTAGGATTGGTGATATTAGCGTTCTTGCGGATCTCGGATGCGATGATGGAACGGAGCTGGGACTTGGAAACGATGTCATCTAGGTTGTAGATTTCCATTATTGATGGAATTGAACGGCACGCCGTTTTGAAAAATTCGAATACTCGGCTCCTAGCTTCCTCTAGGTTTACCGAGTTCGGCGGCACCTTCACGGCTCTCAGTGTGAACGACATTTTCACTCACTCGACTCGACTCACTCGCTCCTCCGGTTTCCTTTCGCCTTGGAGTGCCTATGTCACCAAAGTCGTCAATGGAACGGACAAGACAAAATCAAAAGGGGCAAGATGTAAATGAAAATATTTTCAGTTTGCTGGGTTATACGACGACGTTCCAGTTTAAACCGTCGTGTGGGATGCACGCGTAGTACGGCGTCGTCTGATATCCGAGTTTATATGCGGTTCTCATTTCTAGTCTCGTTGTCGTCACTTTGAGCAGTATTATTCTAGTCGTAAGTTTAAAACCATAAATAAATAAATAAAATTTCTTTTCACATCTGGAAATATTTCCTGAAAATAAAAACAGCATTCATATTTTAAAACATAATTGCCCCTCTTATCCGTATTTTTATTTTTGAAAAATTCTCATATAAATTTACAAACAAATTTGATTGATAAATGGAGGCGTCCATCTTACGTCAGGAATTACTTGCAACAGGAACAAACTTTCTATTGCTGCTGAAGTAGTAAATTCTCCATCTCCTCTCCCCCTACCCCCCCTTCGTTCTAAGTTGTATAAACTTGTGAGCCTTTATGTTTAATGCTACAAGATTTCACCGCTCATGCATCCAGGCAAGACAAGTTTACGAGCATCGAGCAGTCAAAATGAAGTGCCTAGAAGGAAACAACGATCTCTTAAATAGTCCTCACAATGTAATCATATCACATCTCAATCGGATATGTATATTTATAAGATTTTACTGTTTTAGTTTGTATAATTCATAATGTTACCACGAGTGCTTCAAAGCATCGACAAGTTATGTTTTTAGATATCGCCGTACAATTGCAACTTGTCTTCGTAATTTGCTTCGCTTTACATCCGTTAATGTATCATTTATAATATATTTGTGGGGCAAACTCAAACACATTGAATACACCCTATACGCGTATCATAAATCTTTACTAAATCCACTCGCCACCCTACATGGTAGACGGTAAACAAACACTAATTAAATTGGTAAATAAAGGTGAATTCCCATCACACAGAATTGGGAATCTCTCAACAACCACTCACTAGTAAAAACTTGCCACTGTGTCACATAAAATCTATCTTAAAAGTGTACATTATAATTCTACTTGTTAACGGATATTTTCTTTTATTAGTCCTTGCCAATGCCACAATTGTTTTCAAGTTAATCAGTTTCACATTTCTCCACATTCTGCGATAGTGCATGCCAGTTTAGGCCGGTTGTTGGGTCCGGTGGCCACATTCTCGATCTTCCTGACAACCAAAAGACCATCTCCGAGCACCCTCTACATGAAAGTTATATTAAAAAAAAAATTAGCATTTTAGAGGGACTATTCCATCAGTATTGACTCAAAAAGCCATTGAAATTAAACTAAAATGGAAAAAATGGATTGCCCCAGGCAGCAAAATGGTATTCTTATAAACAGGAGTCTGAATTAGATTGTCACTCCTAAAGTTAGAGCTGAACAACCAGAACTAATATAGACAGTCAAGTAACAGCACAACCATCCACGCATCTGTACAAAAGATTGAAAGAATCTAAATATATTGATGCACCAATGACTGTATTTACTTGACAAAAGAATACATAAGCATTTGTAAAGAAACTCAGTTCTTCTGGTGACATTTGATGATGTTTAGATCTTTATAATTTAGATTTAATAATTCTTGGTAAGTAACAAAATCATTAATTAATACCAGAAAATATTGTGCAATTCTGGTTCATGGAAAATATATAACCGCACCAAAGACAATTAAATGTGACATACGATGTACACTGATGATAAGGACAACAAAATATTGGAGCACTTACCCCAAATACAACGTGCTTATTGTCAAGCCAATCACATTTTGCACAAGTGATAAAGAACTGCAATGAAAAGAAGTACAAGAATGAAAACTTCATGATATCCACAAGATAATAGATAATTTGAAAAGGATACTCAAAACATAAATTCCAGTCATACTGTTCAATGTTCAGGTTATAAAACAAACTACATGGGAACAAAATGTAACAACAATTGACAACTACGTCTGCAGGCAGTTTAAACTTTTTGGTAAGAGGTAGATGTCAAGTAGAAGCTACTTTGCTTACCCAGAAATTAAATTAATTTTATGTCAACAATGGAGGATTAAAATTAGAGTAATTTTAGAAGAAATGCTACAAGTATTCCAAAACACTAGCAGCTACTCTACAATTAAGCTAAAACAACAGCAGTTACATGTTGTGTCTAGCTTATAGTTTTTTTTAGTCTTCTTTTTGTGTATTCTTAGATATACGTGTGAATAGCAAAGACAAGAGGAGAGAAATACAGCAGGCTGATGAATTACCTGGCACCCATTAGTATTTGGTCCGCTGTTTGCCTGCAACAAGAGCAAGATGGCGTGCCTTTAGTGTCAGTAGAAGCATTTCATTAAACTCGTGTTAAATTGAAAAGCAGCAGAAAACTATGAGTTTTGTAAGGCAATCACAGGCATTCAAAGAGGTTGACAAGGCGTATTTTAAGCAAATCCAATGTGGTGGAAGTTACCATCTTTAGTTTATATTCCATTTCTCATTGAAATAGTTATTATTGAAAATGGAAAAGAGAAGTAAACCTCAAACCCGTAAACAACAAAGCTTCATCTCTTTGCCGTAAAAATCACACACTTTCACTGATTGGTTTTCATCTCCCTTGATCTCTCTTTGCCCATTCCACATTAGAATAGTTGAACATCTCTTTAACTTTGTAATATCTTTAGAAACAATGAGAGCACTAGTTTCTCACCTCAAACAAATTCTACTCAATAAAGTAGACCCTCTATTTTAAATTAAAAACAACACCAAATACAATGAAAACAAAAGCTTAAGAATAATTCTGGCATGATGCCACCTTATCTCTCTCTCAAACAACCTCCTACTTCCAGAACATTTGCTCACATGTGTAATCAATGATGTGGTTGAAGGCTTCCTAAGCGCTCAGTCTCAATCCATTAAATCATGAGTCTTAATTGGATATTCCTCAAACTGCATCTGTATCGAGGAATATAACCACTAGTGGTATTTATTTCGTATGATCAAAATTCCCCCTTGTAAACAAAGCAATTTACTGACTTTGTTCACAATTTACAATACCTTCTAAATATCTTGGAACCTTTTGCAAGGCAGGGAAATAACATAATTCTATTTAGACTGTATAGAAGAAATGTAATGTAAAGAAGAGTGCTTTTCTTCAAGTAACTAAGCCAACAACTTACTTGGACTCGGTTAGATTGAGAAACTTTCTTAAAAAAACTCAATAATCTAACCAGAATATTATCAAAACAAATTTCACCAGACCCCTAAACTGTGAGTGGCAAAATCAAGCCTTAATCCTTGTCTTCCCTTCATAAATTACCCTCTTGGTTCTGCTGCCTTGCTCCAGCAGAAAACATGTGAGAGACCCTCTAACTATAAATAACTGGAATCATCCACATCAGAATTGTGATTCATATTAATGGGTCTAAACCATTATTTATTTCATGTGATAAGGGAATAGGAATCTACGGGCATGCACAAACACACACAAAAATGCCTGCAGTTAAAGAACCATCTATAAATCTTGAAACTAGATCGAGCAAATAAAATGATTTCACATACTTTGTCCTTTATTTATTAATACAAATACTCATAGTTTTTTTATAAAAATAAACAAACAAAATGTGATACTGTAATGGATTATAAAATGAAAACAGAAAATCACATCTTTATATAAAGAAGATTTAGCAATCAAATACTAAAAACAACAAAAAATGAGCATAATGTAGCAGAATATTATACCATAGATAATAGACCTGGACCAGTGTGTTTAGCAATAAAATTCTCATCGTCAAACTTATGTCCATAAATTGAGGTACATCCACTACCATCACCCTGCAAGAAAAATGTATAAGGTGAGGTTAGCAAAACAAAAGTAGCATACAAGTTCAAGGATCATTCTTGCTATTAACAACATTGTTCATTCAGATGTAAAATTATCAGAAATAATGAATAAATTGGCACTGGACATACATATATCCTGGACTTGGGAAGGATAAATAATAACTTTGGACATAGGACATGTAATAATGGAATTATAGGTGGTTAATTGTGAAGGATAATTTCAAATTAATGAAGAATTCAGAAAAATATTTTATTCCAAGGAAGATTGAAAGCTAAAACTTGGTCTGTAACAATCTTTTCCCAAAAATTAAAAAGATTTCTAAAGCTTACACAAGTGCTATGAGAAGGATAAAAAAAAATGACTTCTTACAAGGAAAAAGCGTTATGACTTCTTCTGGTTAGTATAGCACTTTTTTTCCACATTGAGGAAAAATATTAGCCTGATTTTAAAGAAGTCAATATTTCAATTGAAGTCCTCGATTAGAGATATACCTTTATAAAACCAGCCAAGGATCAATGGTGTCAGCCATTCATCATCCTACAACAACCATTTTAATAGCTGAAAATAGCAAGGTAGTCCCATACAAAGGGCTTTTCAAAAATTGGAGTCAATACAGAAACAATAGAATTCACAAATCAAGTTATTAACCAAGTTATCTACACAAATATTTATTTACATTCACAAGGTAAACAATTTACAAGACATGAGATCCTGTCAAGGTCTAATAAGCACTGTCCAATAATGGCAATACACACTACCAACAATCACAGCACATCAACAGAATCTAGTAGGGTAAATACTCACTCTGCTAAAATAAAGTTGAGATTCTCGAAACTTTGACGTAGAAACAATAGTAATAATTGAATAGAGAAACAAAGAGAACGCTTACATACAACTATTATTGACTCAGAAATGAAAATCATATATATAACGTGATTCTGGTATTCAAATATTTAAATATTACTAAAAATGATTTCTAAAAGAATTATCAGTTATTGAGGTTAAGAAATATTATTTATGAAATGTGGAACAACATTGGTTGCTCAAAGAATAACTAATCCTAACAGAGTATCATACCATCAACAATTAGCCAATAGAGGGTCCACAGTACTAGGGGCCATGAGATCATAGCACTAAGCACTCAGCCATGAAACCAAAGCTGTTAGAATGTGATACAATCTTAAATATAAACTAAGAATTAGAACTTGTTTACTCATGGCTCAATTAGCAGTAAAAGTCTAAAAATACATGAAATAAAATGAACTAAAATTAGCACAAATATCAGTTTAAAGGTACCAACCTTCAGAAAATCACCAGCTTGAATCATAAAATCCTTGATCACCCTATGGAACTGGCATCCCTTGTAACCAACAGGCAATCCAGCCTTTCTGTAATGAGGTAGAAAAACAAATGAAGAACCCACTGAAAATAGAACTCATATCATATAAATATGTAATAACAAAATAATACAAGCTACAAGACAAAAATTTGCACAAGAGGACAATGCTATTTTTTATGTGAAAATGGAATACCAACTAGCAAATAAGAGACGTACAGTTATTTTTATTACCATGCAGCAAGGATGATGGTAACAACAAAACAGAAAATATGACCAACAAGATTGAATGCATGGCAGTGATATCAGCATCGATAATAAAACACTGACAGCAGCATAACACAAAAACAATTTGTGAAACTTAATTCGCATTGACCTACAAACCCAACCAGCCTGCCCACTAATGAAGAAAGATCTACTCAAACAGAGCCAAGCAAATGACTTTTGGGGCATAATCAAATACATTCTCATGGAAGGGTGTGTATGCAATTCATAAAAGTATTTCATAAGACGCTTAAACATAGTTATTTAGATGACTCTTAGTGTGTCAAACTTATTGATTGCCAAAACATCATTAGAGATGAGAAGGAGATACCTGTACTCACCGGTGCAGAACTGCCTGCCATGTTGGAACAAAAACAATTAATTAAGTTAGAAATTTCAGTAAAACAAAAAATTGAGAATCTTGAAAATCGGAAAAAGAAAACAGGAGGGGGCAGTAATGATGGCAAGAATATGGGAGAGCAGCATAAAAGTGCAGTTGAGATACAGTCATCGCTTCTTCGATACAAATTTCTAAATACACATACCATCCCAAATTACTTATGACATGGACATAAATGAATAGCTGACTTTCAACAAAACCACAAATCTGACAAACTAAATGCCACACCTAAAAGTACAAAAATTTCAAAAACATATTAGCCTCTAAAGGCACCCATTTTACCATAAACACGATTTTCCAAACACATAAATGTTGGTTTACTAACTCACAACAAAGCTAAACAGAACTGATAATGTTTTCAGGGGCTGCTTTTGACACCATTCAAAATGGTTTCAAACAATTAAATTACCTGCTCTGTGCCAATTTTGCATGTCTTTGACTAAACCACTTTCTGGATAGGTGCTCTTTCAACATGAACTTAGGAGAAAAGAAAAGCACTTCATAGATATTATTCAGAAATTGATTTTTTAGTGCTTTTGCAGAAAGTATTTTTACAAAAAAAACGCACTGTCAGTTGCTTCCCTACAGAAACTGATTGTTTCCAGCAAAAATTATAAAACGGCCGCGAGCAATTAAAAATGTCCAAACAAGAACAGAGAATAGATTTTTTTTTTAATTAAAGTGGAAACTAAATAAAAGAATAAATAATACCTAAAATTTTCGGCGGTTTTAGGGGCAATGTCGGCGAAGAGCTCCATCTTGATGCGACCAGCGGGGATGGTACCGATTGTAACATCAAAAAAGACGATTGGGTTTTTAGGGTTTGGAGGTCGCACGTGCCACTCCACACCTCCTCCTCCTCCTCCTCCTCCTCCGGACGCCATCAATTTCTCTCGCACTTCCTTAACTCCACAAGCTACTCCAGGCTTCGATTTCGGCCTCGGGGCGCAAGCAGTGCTCGTCCTATAGGTTAGTTGTACACGTGTTAGTTTCTTATTGGCTTGATTTAAAAATACAATTTTTGTAAAATGTGCCTTCAGTTTAAATTGACACGTACAGTTATTCAAACAGTGTTTAAACAGAACTTCTACTAATAAAACTTTTGTATATATAATTTTTACTTAAAGTAATTTAGCTTTTTCATAAAAAAATAATTTAGTTTTAGTTGTCCAAGGGCTATTATTAAAAATTAAAAATTACTTTAACAAATAAATTTTTTAAAATTATGTTAAGAAGAGAATGAAATAAATTTGTGAAATAAATAAAGAGAATTTCAGACGATCTAATTTTATAAAAGTGGAAAGATAATTATATCCTTAAATTTTAATGTCACTTACACCTTTTTTTATTTTTTACTATTATACCCTTAATTACAACAACCCAATAATTGAATTTAAATAAACTTCTATAATAAATATAAATTAAAATTAAAATTAAAATAATATATTATATAAAATAAGATAAAATTTATAAAACATTTTGAATATTAAAAAATTTATTTTAACATTATTAATTGGTTATATTCTTTTAATAATAATAAAATCTATTTGATATGCTAATAATATTAAAATAATTATACCTAACATTCATAGTAATTTATAAAATTTATATATTTTTATTATAATATCATTTTTAATTATGTTTATATTAGTATAAAACTTAAAGTCAATTTTTGTATTAATAGATTTTAAGAGATCCATTGAGATAGACTAATAATGACTTAATATTGAAAATAATTTTCATTATATACGTTATTATTATTAATTATACTTATTGCAATATATAATTTGTTTAATATGATATTTATTTATTATTTTTACCTTATTATTATATTTATATTGCAATATATAATTTGTTTAATATGATATTTATTTATTATTTTTATCTTATTATTGTATTTATATTTATTTGAGTTGTTATAATTATAGGATATGATAGTCATTTATAAAATTAAGAGAATTTGTGTGACCATTTATGAAAATTTATGTGACTATTTAAACAAACCCTCCAAGAGTGGGTGGCTTTTTTCCCTTTTTAAAAAGCTCTATAACTTTTACTCATAAAAGCTATACAATCTTCAATTTATTCAAAAAAAGGTGAAAAGATTAATTTACCTCCATATACTACTAAGAAGATTAAAAAAAGAAAAAAAATCATCAACACACCTCGTATTTACCTTTATCTCTTGAACAAAATGAGGAATAAATTAAGGCTTTTATATTTGTAGGAGATAAGTTAAAGATTATCATTGTATTTGGGAGAATGAACTGAAGTTTACCCATCATATTGAATCAATGATCCTTTTGTCATTGAATTTTCACTATCACAAAATAAGATAATTTTCACCATCACACCATAAGATAACATAACATAAAAAGAATTCAAGTAATTTCAAATTGGTATTTAAGTAATTTTAATGTGATGACAAATTCAATTAACGAGTTGTGCTTGTATCATGTTTTATTAGCGTGTGTTGCATTAAGGTTGACATAAATATGACCCGCTTAATAATAAAGTTGAGAATTTATATTTTGAACGCGACAATAAAAAATAACAAGTGACATGACACAGAGTAACTCATGTAGAACTCAATCATCACAACAACGAGTATCACCCATTATCTCAACAAAGATTACAACCATTTCTTCTTACTGAATAATATATAATATGCTTTTTTTTAATTCAAAAAAGGTAGGAGTGTAGGCTGAGCCAAAATTAATTTTTTATTTATTACCTCCTTCTGAACTCAAACTCAGGTTTTCAGCCAAATAAATATGATTGGGAACTATTTATCTCTGGGGAACAATATAGAATATACATTCTTTATAAATTAATGAAAATAATACTTAATTAAATAATTAATCACATAAAATCATGAAAATGTTAAAATATTCATTAATTAGAAACACAATATAATAAGAGAAAGAGAGAGCAAATAAGAGGCAAAACAATAGTTTAGGGACCATTTTTATTCATTGAGACAACCCACCCAGAATTCCAAAGGCTAGTCTATCTAGTTTTATCTAACTTGATTAGATAAATTTGCAAATAAGGATTTTGTCAAAAATTCGGTAAAGTCTCTCCTATATTTTTTATATTTTCAACTTGCAAATCTGTAAAATAAGGACTCTTGAAATAATCTAATAATCAACCAATTTCATGAATTAGCCTCCTTAACCATAATATCACCCATCATACTAAATAATTACTTAAATGATCTCATCCAAACATCACCCAACATCTCCAAAGTATCAAAAGGGTATATTGTACGTAAAACCAACATATATTAAACATCCATAATCATCAAATCATAATATAATTATAAAAATCCAAAATGAGATGATCAAAATACCATAAAATATCATCTATGACTTCTATCATTATCATATAAAAAAAACTGTAAAATAACTATAGTCGCTAGTCGACTGGTGTACTTGTAACCTTCTGTAGAAGAGGAAAAAATATAATAAAATGAGGTGAGTATGAAACTCAATAAGTGGATAATACATTTACAAAATAAAATTATTTTAAAATAATTATATCATTACAATATACAATTTCATCAAACTATAGTAATAATATAAGTAAAATGTTTCAATTAACTAGCATTAAAAAAGAATACATGATGTGGTACATAATAATTAAGAAAATCATATAAAGAAAGAATATATGTACATGATTGTAAAATTGTTACTGAACAAATACCTAGTAAAAAGATCTCATCATACCTAAACCTCATACGGGTGGGACAAGAACATGCTAAAAGTGTATTGTCATGCCTAGAGCTACAACAAATAGATCAATGACATGTCATCTTACATATCTTATTATATCTCGTCATATCATATTGCAAAATAGCCCTTAAAAAGATAAAAGCATCCAAGCATACAGTCCAAAGTCTTAAATATACTCAACTAAAAGCCTTTATTTCAAGTATGTCTTTGTATTGAATATTTGTAATTAGATCTCTGTGATTGTTTTTCTATACTCATCTTTTATCTAGAGGGAAAAGATACAATCTAATGACTTTGAACACACACACACACATATACATGTATACATGTGTGTGTGTAAATGTTTTAAACATACTTTAAATCTAAATTCCTTTCCATTAAAATACTCTCATACTTTTTTAATCAAAATAAATAAAGAAAATCATTCATTATATCCCTTGATAAACAATTAAACATATCAATATATAAATAAAATCTATTCTTAAAAACAAAATTAATTAGAAGCATCAAAAACTTCCTTTGTAAATATACTTTACTTTAGTCAAATTAAATCATAATAAAAAATATAAGAGACAAGTTTAAATATTCCATTCATTACAATAATATTCAAGCTTGACTATCATCAACATCCATGGGATGACTCACATTTGTGGCTCCTTCTAAATCAAGGAAATGACATTATTACTTTTTGAACATGAAAAACTTAACTAACTTTACATGATATTATTTGCAATAAATATTTACCCTACAACATACAACTCTTAAATCCATACTTGTAAGTTTAAAAAGTAATTATGTCATTTATAATACTAATAAATCATCCACATTACCAACAATCACATTACTAACCAAAAACTACCTAAATATAATTTGAAACTATAAGCTAATTACATATCAAATAGGGAAAAAGGTCAGGATTGCTCGTCTTTAGCTCTATGATGCCTCTCTGGTGCCTTATACACCTAAAATAATCCACCAATTACAAAAATTATCTTGGGACCAATTTTGCCCATTTGTTGGAAATCCCTAATTATAAATAAAGTATACTTTATTTAGTATACTGATATTTAAATTATCTTCATTCTCATATATAGATGGTTAATGGACCAGAGGGCACAAGGCATGGCACGTCTTCGTACAGCACGGCACGACACGAGTACATGTTGGTGGAGCTTGTGGCACGGCACAACACGCACGTGGGTTTAGCCAAGCTTAGAATTTTGAGCACACAAGCCTTAAAAGCAAGGCATGACTAGAGATGAGCTAAAGCACAACACGCGAAAAAGTCCACAATAAGTACGTTTTAATTTTTAATGAAAGTAAACTAAAAATTTTATGATTTTACAAATAACTTGAAATTAAATCTTTTAATATATTTTATTAGCTCAAAATTTTTAAATGTATCTAATTCTTAATTTCAAAAAAAAATTATAGTTGATTTATGTTTATAATTTATTAAATAAATAATTAATATCATCATTTTAATTAATAAAATTATAAATATCATGATTTTATAAATATGTATTAATATTATTATGAACTATGATTTATGACTCTTTGTAATTCTAAGTTAATAATTAAGTTAACCCCTAATAAAAATTTATTATTATCATTGTTGTTAAGTATTAAAAAAGAATTCTAATACCATAAGATCAAACTTAGTAATTAATATTACATTATCTTATTATTATTAATTTATTATTATTGAATATGGACTTGAGTATTGAATTTTTTATTTTATTAAATTTGAATAAAGGCATATAGATCTAAAAAAGTACATAGATTTGAAAAAAATAAGCTAACAACTTAGTATGTACTTTTAAAAAAATAAAAAAAAAACTTAGTGAGCTTTTTTTTTCTTAAGTATGGCACAATAGGGCCCACGTCACAATACATGTGGGCACGACACAAATGGGCATAGCATGTGTGCTAGGCTAGGCCTAATTAGGTACGGCATGGTACAAAATACATAGTGGGCACGACATGGTACAAGCACGAGCATGCAAGGCCTTTCATTTATGCTGGCCTAGCCCGTTGGCTATCTCTATCCAACTTGAAATAAGATAAAATGATAAAAATCTTATTCCATTTGATGAAAAAACCAACATAGTTTAAATTACTTTCCTCTCACTGAAATTCTTTGTACACTTCCTACACTTAAAATTCTCTCTAATTGATGTTCCCAAATAAATTTAGGCAAGGAAACACTTTAGAATTGCTCACCAAATCAAGCATTCTAGGACCCAAACTCAAATTTTAGCATAATCCTCAAGCTTGAATATTTTTACCCACTCTCATCATCTTTCTAATGGGGCTTGGCTTTTATTATTGATAGTTTGGGCTTTTCAACTTTTTTAAACCCAAAACATAATAATTAAATGAGTATAGTTTATATACTTGTATGAAACTTGAGTATTACATTCATTATCAAAGTATATACAAATAAAGAGTAAATGTCTCATTTTATAGTGATATAATCATAAATTAGTAAGTAATATTTCTTAAATATAAGAGATATCCATCATTAAATTAAGAAGATAATAGGCCATAAGAAGATTGAAGGTTGCTTGTGTAGAGATAATAATGCTTCTTTGATGAACATTCACATAATTCAAATTATTTCATTATACCACTTAAATGTTCATTTACAAAGAATATGGGCCATTAAAACCTTTGCTAATAGAAACTCTATGAAAAAAAGACTAGCGGAGAAAAAAAGAGTATAGTATTCGTTTGTATCTTAATGAGGTACAAGTTGTCTCATTAAAAACTTACTAGAAAAATCTGATAGGACAAAAACCTAATAAAAGAAAAGAGTACGATGCATGTAATCCTCTATATCAATAACTCCCTTGATAAATATGCTTCCCTCAAAATGGCATAGGTGCTTTAAAGATGAGTCATATTTTATTATAACTAAAACTACTTTAGTGAACAATATGTAAGATCAACACCATCTTTTGAAAGCTTGATTACATAAGATAAATTAGAGAGACCATCATCTTGACGGGAAAATATCATCATGTGGGTAAAGAAGCTTTATGATATCCTAGTTGGGATTTGGGCGCTCTTTGTTTTGACAGACATATATCTAGCTCCTAATAACTTTTTGAGTTCTTTACAATGAGAATCTAGTTGGTCTCTGAAATCACTGAGGATGCGTTTGGTATTCTTTTTCAATTTTTTTTTGTTTTGTTTTATAATGTAGTAGATATAATTAGTTTTTAATGAATATAAAAAAAATGTTGAGTAAATTGTTTTAAAAGTAGAATGTAAAATGAAATAAATAAAAATATATTTGATAAATTATTAGAAAAAATTATAAAATAAAATATATGTGCTTCCATGTTTTTTGCCTTATTTAATTTGTATGTAAATTTTAAATGAAAATAAGAAAGATGTGCGCCATGACAATATATCGCAAATAAAACAGAAAAATATATGGGCCTTGGTGCAATTTAAATGCAGGAACAAGGAAAACAATAAGAAAGCTATATCCTACTTTTGTTCACAAAAAGTGGAAGACTAATAATACAAGCTATTCTTTACCAAATATGACGTCAGAAAATATCTTGGTATTTTCTAAGATACTTTCCATTCATATGTTCTATTTTATCACAATGATACTCTCACATTTTCATAAAAGGGAAGAACTCTTAGCAACCGTTGGTTCCCCATGTATTAGTTTTTCACTTTTTGTGAACAAATATTAGAGAGGATAGAAAATTTAAAATGTGCTTCATAAATTCAATATAAAATAATCTAAAAATTATCTGATTGTAAATATCACTACTTATCAGATTGTAATGTAAATAAGTAAAAGAGAAAAAAAAAGTCATCACCAACAACTCATTGGTTCATCTTTGTCTCATTAATTGAGTTCTAGGATTGTTAGATTGGCAAGCATTTTCATCCAAGTTACACCAGTCATAAATATGAAAATACGAGGGAATTGTTATTTTGAATCTCTGCATGAAAATGACTCAAATATCCTGTTACCATACAGCTAAATCTAAAAGCTAATTAAATTGCCAGATTAGAGCACAACAGTAGTGTCCTGAACCTCTTTAACAATACCAACGTGCTTGGTAGTCTACACATTGGATTCAGAAAAATCTCCGATGACAATTGTCTATTCATATTGCACAAACACTTTGAAGGTGAACTAGAAAAATTTCTTACATATTGTACAAATGCGAAAACCAAAAATAAAAATGAATATAACAAATGTTTTAAGGTACTTCAAGACACAAAATCTAGTCGAAAAATAGAATTACTTTCTGTTGGACCGAGAGTGTACATTCATTCACACAAGTTAAAGATACAAATTTACATTTCACTTTTGTCTTTGGTATGATTACCTCTAAGATGAAGACTTGGGTATCTTGTATTGTTTCTTGAGAAAATGGGAGGCCTCTGAATCACTCCTGTGGCATAGTATTCTCACTAGGGTTTCGCTGTCAGCACCTAATTTGCCTCGCGTACCCAGCATATCTTGAGAACTTCCAGATCTCAAATCATCAATCAACTCTCGTGACTGCAAATGATTACTAATTAGCATGGCGAAAAGTTTAAGCTGCAAATAGTTGTCGTAAATTTATGGGGCTGTAAAGCTTGTTGACATTCCAACATAGAATATGAAGATTTAGTTATGTGACAACTGAGGCACAATCTAGACTTCATCTTGTAATGTTACTATAACTGCAGGAAATAATTTTTTCATAATAACTTCTAGTAAGGAGACTCTAACTATGAAATAAAAGTTGATAGTGTTTGGCAGGTAACAGTTTTAAAGATAAGGTTTCCTAAGCCACAAGACCTCAATACCATATAGGCCCTGACAGCACACAGTAAATTAAACCATGCAAAACAGGGTTGAAATCAGAAATGCACAATAAATGCTCCATTAAGTTAAAAGAGTTAATTTTGTTACCTCCCCCTTAAAATGACAATCTTCAAAATAATCCAAAACTATTGTAAATCTCAACTCACTCCATTTTTGTTCAAAAGATAAGGAAAAAAAGGGGTGCATTGATGAATTTTTTTTTTTAATCTTCTGAACCGAAGGAGGGTAAACTGATGTTTATAATATTTTGAAGATTGTCATTTCATGGGGTAATCCAAAATTAACCCAAGTTAAAATTTCAAACATATAATGCTTCTTCGACTTAACCTTAAGCACAACTAAAGCTTATGGTAAAACCGACTTCTACCTGGTAGCGAAAAGCTTATGGTAAAACCGACTTCTACCTGGTAGCGAATATTCACAACTCATACACTTGATATCCCGTGATTTCATCCCATATTAGTAGAGGATTAAAAACAATAACACCTCAAACCCAAACCCTAAATTTACTTCCCTAATAATATATTGGATTAAATGCATAATATGACCTTCAGAAAAGCATTATAAAATACTAATAATGCCATTTTTTTCCTTTTTATTGAAATTGATGACTTTTCACTGATCAACAGCCTCTATCAAATGCAACTTTCTGGAATAATGCATTTTCTTCATAACACCCTTTTTTTAGTTGTAAAACCAAGAAACTCTATGTAGGAAAAAAGGATTTTTATTTTTTCCTCACTGTACCTCAACACTGGACTAATTACAGGCTTACTCTTCAGTAGTTATTCTACTAAATGAACTGCATAATGTCCTAGCAGAAAATGTATTATCAATTCTGTGTAACAAAAAAAGGAATAAATTATTTCTATGCATGACTACATTTCTAGAACGCAGAACAAGAAACTCCAAGGAAAAAGGACTCTTCTTCTTTTCATGTTTCATCTTCAATGAGTCTGAATATTATAGCCACCAGATTTGCAAAATTGCAACTAAGGTGAACATCTCCCTTTAAGAAAAAGGGAGAGAGGACAAGTTCAACCACAGTGAAGGTTATTGGTTGTGCCAGCTAGTTTAAATTGTATGACTCACCATAACCATCAAATAACTTGGTAAATTAACAAAAAAAAATTATGATCACAATTGACAGACTCAACTAGTTCTCACAAATTAACACTTTAGATTGTGGAGTGTTTTATTTTTTTATTTTTATTTTATTTTATTTTATTTTTTTTTGTGATAGGAAACAAAGAAACATGTATTAGCACAAAAAACATGTACAACTAGTGAACAAAAAAAGAACCACTTAAGATCACAAAATGTTCTATACAATAGAATATGGATCAGATTTTGTAAGTAGAGGAATATAAGATCTAACAACAAAAACAAATTAAAAAACAAAGAGTTAAGCCAACACCCCTTACCAGATCATGGAGATTTTGGTATCAGAAAACAATTATAATAATCATCAATTCATTATCTACTAAAAGCTGAAAATAAGGCAATTATGGTCCACATCCCAGGGGTAAATTTTGATTCCCCCCGTCATAAATTGACATACTTCAGTTTACCACCCAAACTATTGAAAACATCAACCCACCCCCAGATACCATTCAAAAGATTAGGGCAAATGGGGTTGCATTAATGATAAAAAATTGGAACCATATATGTGGGCACATTGATGTTTTCAATAGTTTGGGGGCTAAATTGAAGTATGACAATTTATTTAGGGAGTAAATTCAAATTTACCTGAATCCCAAACAACAGTGGGGAAAAAATCTACCTCAGTAACCAAATAGGAATCCTGCTTCAACACAAACAAAGGAAACCAAGTCTAACCCAAATAGATTACAAAATACAACTCAAACAAGCTAAACAAAACCCAAATTAAACAGAACTAAGGAGAAATAAACATAACTCCTAAAGAAGCCTAACTGGTCTTGCATCACTTTGGTTCCTTTAAACATTCACAATGAAGATATAATAAACTAACCTCATAGCCATGCAGCTTCACTACATGCCGAGCACGTGCTACTTGATTCTCTACTACTCCTCTTGGAAGCCCATCTCCTCCAGAAATAAAGAATTCCTATAAAATTAAGTGTGACGTTACGTCATACTTAAAGCATTTTCAAGAAGGCAAGGACTCAATTTTCAGCATATCTCTAAAAGCAGCTTATGAAGATGTATTTTAAATAAGACTACATCTTTGTAATACACAAGAACTCTGAACTCCCAATTATTTATATCTAACAAGAGGCCATGTGCAAATACCTTTAACATGTCTAAGTCTTCTTCCAACTGTTTTGCATCACTGGGGAAGAAGACGCGAAATGGGCCACCATTTAATAGCACACGGACTAAACCATCCTGAAAAATATATGTAGAATATATATAATTAATAAAAATAAACGCATAAATATAGAATGTATATAATTAATAAAAATAAACTCATAAATATAGAATGTATATAATTAATAAAAATAAATACATAAATATAGCACCATAATGTATACTTCCAACAATCTTTTCAATTTTGTAAGTGAAGCTAGGAACAAACCAGGGATGCTTGAAGTAGACTAGTTACAATGCGATCCCTTAGCGGCTCCACAATAACATCACATAATTTACTTAGTTCCTGAAACAGTATGAATGGCTGTTAGCCCCAACCTTAATTTCAATAAAATATAATAGTTTTAATAAATGCACATGATCATATGATTGACCCAGAGAATTTTAGACCATTTCTATTGGCTTAAACTTTAGAGATTAGAGGTTTCTCAACAGTCATATCAGATTCAGAACCTGTCTAACAAAGAGTTTGTCAGTTTCAATCATTGATAAATCTCCTGTGCCGTTACTAAGGTATAGTGCAGAGTTCAATCCATATGTGTATTTGTATTCAGATCCATCTGTCTTTGAGTGTATTCGGTGGATCTACATGCCAAATATTGTATTTGGTTGCACATATGAAGAGATCCGTTGGGTTGAAATATTTGTTCAAACCTTATCTATTAGCTAAAGATTTTAGAATTAATCATGTGCCAACAACAAAATTTCCTTTAATTTAGCCCCAACAGCTCTAGCAGGTAGATTGACAACAATAGTGCGCCAGTCCAAGAGTCAAATAATAATGACAGTTTAAAATTACCAAACACAGTATAGATACTATATTTTTCACAGTGAAAGATGTTGCATATATTAAATTGAATACTATTGCACCAAAAAGAATTCATGTCTTAGCACTCATGTTGCTACCATGCAATTAGTGTAAGTCCAAAACTACAACTCTAGCATTTTCAAAATCATACGTAACTCAGGATGCAGGTGACCAAGAAATTACAGTAATTCAAGAAAGCAACCTGTCACGGGCTGCTCAAACTACTCATCCCATGACAAACCGTACGCACTGGGAGATCTACATTTTCAAAATTAAATACTAATGTTTCTTAATAGGGAGCTATATAATAATTCAGCAGGATAAATTTTAAAGTCCCATGCTTTCATTTTGTGCTCTTATGATACACAAAGGAAAATAGGACAGTATCAAGACAATAGCCAGTAGTGACATGTATTTCTTACAGCACACACATTCCTTACCACATCAAGCGGTTCAATTAATGATTCCATCCTAGACTTGGAAACATTAGGCTTATACAAGTTGTCAATAAATGGCTCCCTCAAATCCCAAAAGATAATTTTAGTACCTGAGCAACAAGCAAAAGGTATACTAAACAGTGAATGAGCTTTTCTCTCAAGAAATTAGACTTGCGATGCCAAGAATAAGACTAAACATAAAAAATAAACAAATTTACCAGTAAACTCGCAAATCCGGTCAATAGCAGCATTTATATCCTTTCTACTGCCATCAAATGTGTCATTCTTAGTGAAACTTTTGGATTTCTCCCCCACTAATTTCTCTGTCAACAAAAGGATCAGTGGGAGAATTTGTAATGGTTAAAACTTTTGAGGAGACCAACGTGTACAACTTTTGAAAGAGAGAATAATCAGGGCAATCCATCAATTATTTAGGTAAGCTATAAAGAACATATAAATTTGTTATCAAGCAGATGCAATGCAGATTTTATGCAAAGTTCTGCATCACCAAAAGGCAGTCAAAATCAGAAGATAATTATCTGAGATATGATTTGGACAGCCCAAAAACCACAATGATAATTACTTCGGAAGTTTCATCAGCCAAGATCAAGCTATGCCCCATAATTATTTTGAGCATCAGCTCTGAGTGACAAGGAAACTTTGCAAAAGGCCATTATGGTTATACATATCCTTACCAAGATGGTTATATGATTTAACCAATCTCAAATAACTAGGAAGATTTGAAACAATGGTTACAAGTATAGAGATACATACTGAGAAAATTTTCATGCGGCTTTTTCCTTGTCCAGCGTTCCAAAATGCTATCTTCCAACTTATTCAGTTGACTGATTGCATACTGTTAGTGGCAAAAATAATTTGTATCAGCAATAATTATGCTACAGATATCTACAAATAAGTTTTTAAATAAAATGAATTACTAGAATAGTTATAGTTGTCTTGAATTTATTGAAACAATAAACCTTAGCAAATTTTTTATAACGGATGGAAATCAGTGTGCAATGATCTTTATGGCTATTATGAAGTCTGAACCAAAACCAACACTATCAGATGGAAACAATAAAAAATGCTATGTTAAGTTACTGTTTGGCCTAAAGCTCAGGCGATTAGGTAAGGGCCAGAAAAGGTATTCAATTTCTAGAACTCCCTTCACATGCACTTGCACATGAACCAAAAGACAACTACCAAAGACTTGACAAATAAATCACACACAACTTATTACAGCTTATTCAATTAGAAATCACTTGGTCAAGCTGACTCTTATGCCATGCTAAATTACTGATTGACATAAAAGCTTAAGCTATTAGATAAGGCCACAACAAAATCTTTCAAGCTCTTATAGGCCACGCTGAATCCTAATGCAACCACTCTAGTAAACATTTAAATGTCAATTCCAAGTGCAGACATGAAAAATTCTTCAGGAAATCTAAGGTAAAAGCTTAAGTTATAGGTGGGAAGGCCCAATTGCTTTTAAGAAACCAGAAGAAAACTGATGTAATACGGGCAGAGTACGCAGTACGTGGCGTTGTTACACCAGAGCAATGAAGAACTTAATCTTCCTTTGAACCAGTAACTCGCATGCTCGGGTTTCCAGCCGATATACTAAGTACCTAAAACTCAAAACCTTTTCTTTTAATTCCTTTAAGCAGGCAACTTTGAGCCAAAACAGGAAACTCTGAAAAGCAATGAGTTTTCTGGTACACAGGATCCTTCATGGAAGGCAGGTGTCGGGCATACTTCCTCAAGGTTTTATGAACAAATTTCTTATGCCTTAATTCCTTGTCTAATTTTAATTCATCCCTTTTCAAACTAAGAGAAAGAAGAGTGTTTAGTTAAGCATGGCGGAAGAAGAAGATTTTGGAAATTTTTTATATATATTTTTCACACTTCACACTTCCTTATATCATCTTACAAGGTCTTCTCCTTATATAGGCATAAAGATGTTCGTCCTTGAATAATCAAGCACATGTGGTCCTTTTGCAGTTTCACCCATGACAAAGTTGGAAGCTGCCATTTTTGGGTTTGACCACGTAGCAGGTTGATATTGCTATCTGAATATGGAAAATGTAGAATGCAATGTGGTACAAGTCTCTAATTTTAGCAGAATGGTATTTTAGCAAAATCTGAACTTTTTGAAAGTCGAAACTGAGATTACAGTTGCTCATTGTCATTATTATATGTCTTCATCTTCAAAGAAAACAATTTCTTCAGCTGTAGGAAGAACTATTCTTCAGCTGTAGGAAGAACTAACTGGCATAAAAAATTGAATGTTGAACTCCAATATTTCAACTTCTGAATTGACTATGCTAATCATAAACTTCAGAAATTCATTAGAACTGCAATAAATAAATAAAACACCCTACCCAAAGGAAATAAAGAAAGGAAATGTATGTATTATACAAAAATTTAACTTTTCCTTAAAAAAAATAAATAAATATAAAAGATGAGGTTAGAACACTCACATGTAGTGTATTTAACTGAACACAGAGAGTAGCTGTAGTCAAGATGTTAATTTCACTTGACCTTCTTTCCTCAGACATCCTAGGGTCAAGTATTTCCTTCTTCACAAATGCCTTTATTCCAGCTTCCTTCTTGTATCTCGTGAGGACAGGTTCAGGTGGGACTAAATCCTCCTTGCTTCCTACATGATATCCCATAGTGAAAGTGTGAGTCTCTATGGAAAAGGATGAAACATAATTTATCAACTTAGAGAGTGCATATAAAGAACATACCCAACTTGTCAGTAACACGGTTTGCATACACTTGAAAGGCGTTATCAATGCCACGGAACAGGGCATTCAATTCAGTAGACCTCATTGGAACTTGAAGAGCAAAAAACTGATCAACTGTCTGCAATAAAAATCATTCACAAAGAAATAAATAGTACAGCTAACATATTGGACAAAGAGTTATGTTGGTAGAGTTAAAAAATATCAAAGCCAATTCTAGTAACTCTTAAAATCAGTCAGATTCTGAACCTCCACAAACAGATTCTGCTATTGAAGTAAAGGAGTCTGATCAAATTTTGGTGTAAATTTGACTTGTATGTTGATTGAGACAATCCTTCATAACTGGTTGAATAATCCTAAAATAATTTAATGACAACATACAATGTTGCATCTTCTAAAGTTATTAGTTATAAATGGGAAAATAATCTATTTGGTGGCACACATATAAAACAAAATTCTCCAGTCATTCCAGGAAAGATTTAATTTAGGAATCTATAAAGATAAATGAAGATAACATTAGGCAATATGGCTGAAAAAGGGAAGAAAATCACAGTTTACTACTTTTGAGTTCGTACACAAGTTGCAATTGAAAAAATTCTCATTTTCTTCTAGTCTGCGGTTACAATATAATATTTGGCCCCTCACATTTTATAAGAAACTTAATTATCATAACTTATTCAGTACCAAACATTCATTTTTAGAAAAAAAGAGTGCAGTAATATATAACACATCTAAATTACATAGCATTTCACATTAATAAGATCAATCTAAAATGCAATTAACAGCTGGCTGAACATTAACATCTACATTCATTGTCGGTGTTATCAACTATTGTCTATATCATAAATATGTGGTCTTTCAAAGTTAATAGCACCTGAAGTTCAATTTATTTTTTTTAATAAGAAAACTACGAATATTTATATTAATATCATGAACCAGGTATCCACCCAAAATCAATCAAAGCTATACAAAACAGTAATATTCCCCAAAAGTCCAACTTAATCCCAAAGAGACTGCCCCAACCCAATACAAAAATGAGCAGGATACAATCTAAATTCCTAAAACTCCCCTTAGGTCATTACATCTTTAAATCAACCTTGTTAGTTGAGTGGTTACAGTTTTTGACACCAAGTTTGGCTAGTTTCTAGGGTATACATGCAAATCTAGAATATTATAGGGGAAAAAAAATATTTGCATGAGATAACAAAGTGAGACATGAAAACGAATAAGGGCCATGTACTTCTAACCATCCTAAAACCGGGATTTACTTCTAGAAAGACCAGATTTCAAGTTTTGTGTGTGCTAAATTTTAAGTTAGGTTTTCAAGTTTTGGATAGAGTTTTTAAGCTAGGAATCCCTCTAAAACTTAGAGACAATATCCTCTAGGAAATGACTAACTTCATCTTCTGGCAACTGGTTGGTTGAACAAAGTTATCATCATCAAGGGTATATGTGCTATAATATAGTAGCCATTCAATGTTCTCCGCATCATGCCTTATACTGATAATACCTTCCACAACTACAATGGTGCATTAAGGAGAAAGAAGCCAATTAAAATCCACACTAATTATGTCATTTGCAAGACAATGTGATGGAAATAGGCAATAAGACACAAACAAACAACTACTCATACCTCCTCGACAATCCTATAAACTTCAACAATAGAACTTGCATGCCGTTGTTGAGGCGAGATTGGGTCCCAACGCTGCAAAGAATTATTCAAAAAAAAATATATAATCAATGAAAAAGCTGCAGAACACCAAAAAGACTATTAAAATTACAATTGGATATGTTATTGCAAAACCATCGATTTTAAGTCTAAATTGCAGAATGGATCACCAAAATAAATTTGAGCAAATTGAACGGCACACATACATTTGCTTAATTCGAAAAGGGAGAAATTATAAAGTGAGATTCAAACTCACTTTGAATACCGATAAAATCAGTGTTCAAATTTGACATCTTACAATCCACCATAACCATGGAGAAATCATTTGTAGAGACGACATAAAGCTTGGTTGGTTGTAGGCATTTAGGCAAGATTGTAGATAAACAAGTTCTAATAGCAATACTTCTTGTTTTTTGTACAAATGCTGGTGATTGGACTGTGGCTGGCCAGCAGCCCAAGGGGAAAAAAATAGCATGTATGGGTTTGAAACTTTCAAGAGGCTATTTTGAGTGTGTATTCCACAATAGCATAACAAAGTTGGGCTTCGACAATAAAGCTTGTACATGACAAACAAATAGAAAGGGAAAGAGGGGAAAAAAAAGATTGAGAGAAAGGAGAGAAAATTCAGAAGAAATAAAGAGGTAATATAAAAAACTTTTTTCAATCATCATCATATCATTCATTCAAAGTCTAATTCAATACTGAAGACTAAGGCCCTATTTATGGTGGCAAAAGGCCTAATCAAAGAATCTATTTCTGATAAACACAAATAAGGAAAACCAACAAATAAGCAATCAAATAGGACTCCAACAAGAAAATAGTGCCTAGTCAAAATAAATTTGAGCTACAAAGCTAGTCTTGCTATCTTACATCGTGACTGACAAATCTCACAAAAGTTTCAATGAAAAATTTATATTCTGATCAGTGTAATTGTAGCAAAGCATAAAGGGCTCATGTTGCCTAATAGTGTTGACTGCATCCAAATGGAAATAAATTATAACAACTTAGAGAAAAAGCAGTACACAAGAAAGGTTATGCAGATTATTAATTTCAATTAATGCTCAAGTTAGTGCACTTTCACATAGGAAAGCAGCAAACGCCCTCCCTTCAATGTGGACAAAACGATCCACTTTGAAAGCTGATTGTTTAAAAGTAAACTCCTCTCTAATGTGTTCATCATTTTCTTTTCTTTTTTTTTTTAATTTTTTTTTTATAGGAAACAGAGAACCTTTCATAGAATATTAGAATGGAATAAATATTACATAAGTGAACCAGAGGTCCACAAACTAAAATCTTCCAAGAGTGTAGAACACTAAAGCTATACAAAACTTTGAAAAAAGAAACCCAAGAAACAGGGATAAGAATTCAAACCAGTAAAATTAACCCAAAACTGCATTGCAATCAAGCTGAATGAAAAAGAATGAGGAATCTTGAAAATCCTTGGAAGTTGACGCTCAAATAGAAGAAAAGATCCAATCCTGTCCCATAACCCATTAATATCTTCCTCTTTTTCCCCTACAAAAAATACGGTTATTTCTTTCTTGCCAAATCACCAAAGGAGAGCTAGGACTGTGTAATGTGTTCAATTACTAAAACATCTCTGCTACAAACAAACGAGAGTATCATAAACCAGTAGACAGAGAAGTTTCAGGTACCAAAACTGCCCATCCCTTCTAGATCCATTTTCGTATATTTTCTAAGTTCATTTATCTGTCTCTCAATCATTCTCAGTTGCTGTTACATCAAGAAAGTTTGAAACAGCTGGTGGAAATTAATTATGCTTTTGCGAAAAGGAAAAAAAAATCGAGGTAAGTGTGCTGTCATTGCTATTTCGTGCGTGATCTGGAAAGAAAGAAATGATCATATATTTGAAGATGACTGGATGAGAGAAAAGGATATTGTTTATGGGACAAAAATATCAGTTTCTTACATCCTTGTGGACTTGTGTAACTAATAAGTTTTAAGACTAATCTTTCTTCTTCATTTTCTTAATTGTGAAGGAGTTTTCGGTTGGTTTTATTTTATTTTGGTGACAGGAATTTGGTATAGCCAGCGTTGAGGCTTAAAGCTTGGAGCTTTTCTTGTGCTTCCTTCTTTCTGGGGCTGTTTTAGAGTCACAGATATTTGTATTTACTCAATTTTCATCTCCCATTTCGTGGATGAAATAGGTTAGTTTTAGATTATCCCTTGACTTTTTGTATCTAAATATCTTCTATACAACTCTTTATCTTAAGAAAAATAAAATAAAATAAAATAAAATAAAATAAAATAAAATAAAATAAAATAAGCTAACAACACCTACCCAGCAATCTCATCAGGGAAGAAGCACAACACACATCTCATGAATATAACAGAATCATAAAGGAAAGAAAATTTCTTATGATCTAATTTAACATGTCTAAATCAAGTAGGTTTATCAGCACCGTGAACAATCAAAGGAAAAAAATGGTAGGGGCTATATGTGTAGAACAGCCACAGCCTGTTAAGGGAGAAGTAGAGAGCAGCATTGTCAAGTCCCTTAGCCCAATACTTGGCTGAAGAAACAAAAATGCAAAAGTTTTAAATGAGAAGTAGGAAATAATCTCAAGTACTTACCTCTTGTTGAATTGCTCGCTCCACCCAACTTAAAATCCTTCCAAGCTGGGAATTGATCCAACGTAGTACCAATGTTCCAGATATAGACTCAATCTTGAAAAAATATAAAAGACTTGTTAATTTAGTGAAAAACCTAAATATGATAAATTGGATTTTATCATCATCATCATCATCATTTTCTGATAAGAAACTCAAAATTTTACTAAAGATGATCAATCAATACCGTGAAGTGGACCAGCTTTCCAACAGGCAAAAACCTAAAACTTTCCTATCACAAAAACATCCAATTTTTTGTATTTATGTAAATATGAAACTTGGATGTTGAAATGCATTTGTATTTAGCAAACAAAAACATAGAAATATGAAGTTGGATGTTGAGAAATAGTATCTTGAGAAAAAGCAGAAATTGTGAGAGAGTTGGCGGCACCAACCATAGCGTGCCAAAGAAAACATTGAACCACAAGATTCAAAGGAGGTCCACTGAAACATTTATTCATTTAATATAACTACAAATAAAGCATTCAGTCCCTAGCAATAGTTAACAGCCTAGAGATGAGCATTTATTGTGGTCACCTATCATCAGAATTTTGGGGTCTACAGCATTCCCTACCATAGGCATACTGGCAATGCTATGATTCTAAAAATTTTAATGAGGGTATCGATGTAGAAAGGGTGAAATAAAAATCTGTTTTTAATTTTTAGCGTGCATGCATTGGTTTGATCCATGTCCTCTAGTCATAATTAGAAATCAAACCGATCCAAGGTGCAGATTGGTCCGATCTAAAACTAGAAGATTCAGCACAGAACCTTGTGAAAAGAGTAATAAGCATACCATTAAAAAATCATTGAGCATCTTGCTTTATGCTATACACAGTGTATTCCAAACAAGCCACTCGAGATGTGATGGCCTTTATGCCCCAATAACATCACGTTATGGGACAGCATATTACCACTAGTGGTTTTTCTTTCCTTTTTTTTTTTAACTTTAGCTCAACAGATCCAAAATTCTTTTCCCATCAAATACAGCTATTCTCTAGTTCCAGGATTTTAAACTATATTTTACTTCGAATTTATAGAAAAGAAGAAGAAAACAGAAATAATGAATGGAAAACCTTACATGCAATTACATCGTCTTGTCTTACCTGGTATGGCATTATTTTTCTGCAGTGGACAGCTGCAGTCTCCTCTTCACATGTGGATGTGATAAGTGATATTATATACTGCTCAAGGCTATCAGCAGCCGGAAATACAGATGCCACATCCTCAGTCAAATGTTCAGCACCATCAGTAAAAGGTTTCTGAGGATGAAAGTTCATTAAGATCAGCAAATTGATGATATATGCTTGTATGAACCCAAATGACAATTATAAACTAGCTTACCAACTTGTTCCCATACAGCTTGTGAAGAAGTAAGGCAGAAACAATAGTAGCTTGTGGATGCCTCTTAGATAAAATAGGCATGAACATGCTTGAATCTTGTTTTAGAAGTTTTTTGGTCTCTTCTGCGAGCAATGCCAAAGGGTGTTCATGGATTGAGTCTGATTTATCAACAGCCTGCAGAATCTGCACTGAAAAGTGAACATCAGAGTATGAGGGAAATCAATTTGACGTCCCTATTTGAACTTTGAGCATCACATTTGACCTCTCATTGTCGCATAACTAAAACTACAGGAAAGCTGAAAATAAAAATATTGAGCATTTTTGTATTGCGTAAAAGATGTATTGAATGACTGCACAAACATTTCCTTTATTCACATCAACCGGAAGCGTTTTTAGGGTGATTTTTTTATGTGATTCAGCTTTGTACGACAATGAGTGATTACTCATTGTAGATCACAATCATTGTGATGGTTTATATATATATATATATATATATATATATATATATTACTCATTGTATCTCTTTCTTTTTCAACATTAACAATCCTTTTGGTTTCTTAAAAATAATAATGGTCATTAATCACCTCAGTGTAAGTTTCTGGGTTTGAGACAATATCTATAACATTGATTGCAACTATAACTTGTTGATAATGGAACTAAGATAGGACAACAAATAGAAGAGACGGAGAAGTAACATGCTTCCTTCTATCTAATATATATATATATATATTTTGGTGTGAAATATAATCGATTACTACTATGCATGTAAAAATATATATACACCCTAAATTTTGGCACACATGTTACATGAGTGACAATGAGAAAATAATTTATAATAAATAGGAGGGTAAACTTCCTTGTTCCCCTAAACTACAATGACAATCTTCAATTTAATCCCAAAAATATGAAGACGTCAATTTACCCCATTATTGTTCAAACGATGAGGGAAAATGGGGGTTGCATTGATGATTTTTTTTTTTTTTTGGTTGTCTTTTTAACTATAAATGGGGGTAATTTAATGTTTTCACATTTTTGAGGGGTAAATTGAATACTGTTATTCTAAGTAGGGGATAAATTGAAGTTTACTCTAAATAATAAGAATACTATGATAATGTGGCCTTTGAACATAATTTCATGTGGTTAAAATAAATCAAAGTTATCAATTAATATAATGCATGAACAGTGACCATAAGATTTACCCTCGCAAATGAATTCTTAATGGATGAAAAGATGTACAATTCAATTTGATCTCGGTCTGTGACAGATACTGATTGCATTGCCTGCAGAAAATGTTAACAATGTGAGTCAACAATGTAAAGATATAATTATAGAACAGTAGAGCACTTTTCTTTTCAAGAAAGATAGATACAACAAATTGGACTAAAAGTCCACGGAAGAAATGAAAACAGCAAAACACTTGAAAGAACGACACTCATCTGCCAACACCTTCTAACAATTACGTAACAAGTTCAACACTCATTAAACAAAAATTCCAGAAGTAAAGATTCTGTGATCTGCAAAATCTTTGCTTCACCAAAGAATAAACTTGCAGAATATAATAATTGTTTTAGACACTTCAAAAGGATGGTGGAGTGGGAGATCCAGTAATTTATAAAGATGTCTCTTGGAACATCGGAGGGTTGGGTGATGTTAGAAAGAGGGGGATTATAAAAGATGTTATGAAGAAAATAAAGCCAGGTATTTTTATGATTCAACAAACCAAGCAGGAAATGCTTGGTAAAAAGGAAGTAGGCAGCGCTTTTGGTACTATAAATTATATATTAGGTATCCTCGGGGAAATCAGGTGGTTTGGCAATGATTTGGAATAGAAAAACAGTTGACATTGTTCATTGATTCGTGGAGGAGTTCTATATTCCCATTAAAATTAAGAGGTATAATGGCAGTGAGTGGTGGCTGTCTAGTGTTTATGGTCCTTGCAGACCTAAGCAAAGAACAGATTTTTGGGAAGAGTTAGCAGGTCTCTATGGCCTTGTAGTCCTTACTGACTTAAAGTTGTGTGAGGGGAGATTTCAACGTTGTTCGGTTTCCATCTGAAAAATTACTGGGGAAGAGAGAATACCAGTATGAAGATCATCAATAGTTTCATCAGAGATGCTGAATCAAAAGATCCGGGCTGGTCAACGTTTCCTTTACTGGTCTCACTTGAAAGAAGAATTGATTTGTTGAAGGCTAGACAGCTTTTTGTTCTCTAATGGCTGGGAAGTTTTTTTTTTACTTCTTTCAGGCAAGAGGCCTTGGCTGGGGTGGTCTTTGACTATTGGCCTATCTTGATGGATACCAATTTCAAAAAGTGAGGTCCTATCCCTATTAGATTTGAGAATGTTTGGCTCCAACACCATTCTTTTAAAGGTTGCTATAGAAAATGGTGGGAAGAGACTTTGGTTACTGACTGGACAGGTTATAAATTTATGAGGAAGTTGAATTTGGTAAAATGGCATATCAATGGCTGGAACAAAGGAACTTTTGGAGATGTTTAAGGGGAAAAACAGACGATCCTTCTAGAATTTTGGAATTGGATAATTTGGAAACTGGGGCGAGGTTGAATGAAGAATTAAGAAAAGAGGAATGATGTAAAAAACCAGTTTGATCATGCAGTCTTTAAAGAGAAGGTTAAGTGGAGACAAAAAACTAAAATTCAATGGGCCAAAGAGGGGGATACTTACTCAAGGCTTTTTCAGCAGATAGTGAAAGGAAGAATGGGAAGAAGTTTGATCAACAGATTGGAGACAGATGAAGGTTGTTTCGTGGAAGATGAGAACATTTAAAAAGAGACTTTAGGGGTTTTCAAGAATTTTTATTCCAAAGATGAGGTCAACAGGCCTGGGATTCAAGGGTGAAATTGGTGTTCTATTTCTGAATTGAAGGCTTTGTGGTGGGAGAGACCTTTTGAACGGGACGGAATAAAGAAGGGTGTCCAAGATTGTTGCAGAGATAAATCTCCTGCCCCTGATGGGTCTCCTTGGCAGTGTATTAGGATTGTTGGGATATTTTGAAGCAAGATTTGTTTGAAGACTTTTACAATTCTGGTGTTGTGAACTCAGTTACTAATTCTACATTCATATGCCTTATTCTGGAAAAGAATGAGCCTGTGAGGTTGAGTGAGATCAGACCTATTAGTTTGGTGACTAGTCTTTATAAGATCATTGCCAAAGTGCTTTCTTTAAGACACAGGGAGGTGTTAGGGAAGACTGTTTCTACTGCTCAGGGTGCTTTTGTAAGAGATAGACAGATTTTGGATGCTATCTTTTTTGCCAACGAAACTGTGGAGGAGTATAGGAAATCTAGAAAATCTGGTCTTGATTTTAAAATTGATTTTCAGAAAGCTTGCGACCACGTAGATTGGGATTTTTTAGACATTGCAATGGAAACCAAAGGATCTGGACAAAGATGGAGACACTGGCTGATGGGTTGTCTTCAATCAGTTAGCTTTTCAATTTTTCTCAATGGAAGACCAAGGGGCGAAATTCAAGCTTCTAGAGGCCTTCATCAAGGGGACCCTCCTTCCCCTTTTCTTTTTACTTTGGTGGTAGATGTGCTATGCAGATTGATGGAGAGGGCTCAGGATGTTAGATTAATTGAAGGATTTGTGATTGGGAAGGACAAAGTAATGGTTTCTCACCTTCAATTTGCCGATGATACAATCTTTTTTCACCCTGGTGTTGAGGAAAAGTTTACCAGCCTTCTTAAAGTGGTTGACATCTTTTTTTTTTTGGGGGGGAGTTTCTGGGCTGAGTAATTTTGAAAAAGAGCTCGCTTTCTGGTGTTAATATCTCTGAGATCAATTTGCTTGACTTAGTTTCCTAAATGGGGTGTGAGTGGAGATTGACCTTTGAAATGCTTAGGATTACCTCTAGGAGGGAATCCCAAAGCTGTAGAATTTTGGGTCCTGTGTTAGAAAAAGTCGAGAATAGATTGGATGGGTGGAAAAAAAGCTTGTTTCTCTAAAGGATGGAGGTTAAGATTGATTCAATCAGTTCTCTAGCCTGCCAACTTACTTTATGTCTCTTTTTCACATTCCTATTTCAGTTGCTAAAAGACTAGAGAGAGAGGCTTCGAGGGACACTTTTTGTTGGAAGGAGTTGGGGAGGGAAAAAGGAATCATTTGGTGAAGTTGAGAATGGTGGCTCAACCTATCTGTAAGGGAGGCTTACGGTTGGATGACTTGGTTAAAAGAAATAGAGCATTTCTTGGTAAGTGGCTACGGACATTTCCTTTGGAAGTTAACTTTTTATTTTTTATTTTTGGCATCTGGTCATCAAAAGTAAGTATGGCTTGCATGAAAACAGATGGGATACTGTTGATGTTATAAAAGGACCGGAAGATGTCCTTGGTAAATATATCGAAGGGTAAAGCTGGTTTTTTGTCAAATATTAAATTAGTTATTGGTAATGGGCAGAAAATTAGATTCTGGAAAAATGTTTGGGTGGGAAAGAGGATGCCTAGTGAGTCTTTTCCTCAGTCGTATAGTCTTTCCTTAGGTCATAATCGATCTATAGCTAAGTATGGTGAGGTTTTCATCAATGCAGTGGAGTTGGGACTTCAGATTCATTAGAAACTTCAATCACAGAGACCTTCAACACTGCTCTGATTTGCTTGGGATTTTAGAGGGAGTTCATATTGATAGCATAAAAGAAGATAAGAGTGCTTGGACTCTAGAAAAATCAGGGATCGTTTCTACCAAATTGTACTTTCTCAGTCTTATAGATGACACGCCATATTTTTGCACTCCCTAATCTGATTTGGAAAGCTGAAGTTTCCTCAAAGGTGAATACGATGGTATGGGCTGTTGCTCAACGGAAGATTAACACTAATGATGTAATACAGAAGAGGAGATCAAGTATGCTTTATCCTTGGATTGGTGTGTCTTGTGTAAAAATGCTTTAGAAAGTATTGACCACTTATTTCTTAACTGCCCAGCTGCTTTCTTCTTATGGTCCAAGCTGGTTAGACTTGTAAATTGAGTTGGGCAGCACCTGCAACAAGCTTTTCTGTTCTCTTATGAAAAAATTTTGAGATTGTGCACTTATGGCTATATTTTGGGTTCTATGGATTGAAAGAAACTTAAGAATCTTTTAGAACAAAGTGATGGAGGATTACATGTTTCTTTGGGACATAGTTAAATCCCGGGCTTTTCTATGAGCTTCTATCTCTCCAGAATTTAAAGATTTGTCTTTCTTCTTTATTTAATTAATCGGGAGGCACCTATGATGTAATTTCATTAGTTAGAATTTTGATCTTACAGGATTACAGTCCTTGGGTTTGGGGATATTTGTCTTTATGGACTTCTTGTCCCCCCTCTATGTACATTTCCCACATCTAATATACGTATTTTGTTTCTGAGCAAAAGAAAACAAAAAAAAGCAATTAACGGCAGGTATATAACATGTCCAGAAAGAATTATGGTAGACATACCATTTCAGGTTCTTCCAACAGAAGCCTTCGAGCAAGCATTGCGACTGATACTACATTCTCCATCATTACCGGGCACTACAAAGATTCATGACGGCGATTATAATACTACATAGCATAACTAGGAAGATGGACTTAAAAAGGCACACGAAAGAAAAGTATGATAGTTAAAAAGATATGAACAATAAATAAATAAATAACTTGGGAGTTGTGACTATATCCAAAAACATATGTGCAAAAAATGGAACAGGTTGAAGCCTCTCATCACAAAAAAGTATACAAGTAAACCTTCCCACACATGCAAAAAGCATATTTTCAAAATCTTGCAATAATAAGTATCGAATTATATGTACTCTGTATCATTGATAATATTCTATTGAACAATTTAAAATTTACCTAAGGTTTCAAATAATATAGGAAGGACAAAGAATGGTATACATTATCTCATACTTGGGCTATCAGACACACAAATAGTGTTCAATTACGTATTTAAGGCTCAAACAGATGGTTCACTTAAGACATAATCATCAAGCTGAGAGCACTAAACTTTAGGAAATTATAAATAGACAACTAATACAAAACTCCATGAGCATTTATCAGTCATCAAATAAAACATGTAGCTTCACAAATTCGATTATCACTTAGTATCCAAAATTGTAGGTTATAAAGTGTTTCATACATTAGCTCTAGATTTTGGTCAACTGAATGAGTACAGATGCTAACAAGTCAAACTGAGCTGGATATTTGGTTATTCAAGCGAACTCCAGTAAATAGATAAAACGTTTAGCTTGAGTCAAGTTTGATCAAGACTCAAAACAAAGCTCAAGCTCAACTGAAATTGCCACTTTGAGGTTAAAATTTGAGGTCAAAACCTATTGATGAAAAGCATGTTTTAAATCGAAATGGTCTTTTCAAATCTATAAAACTGTTCTCACAAATTCGAATTTTTAGACAAATTTTACCGATTACACTCAAGAAATGTCTTTTTCAATGAATGACAGCTAACAGGGCAGACGGAAAATCTTTGTTTCTAAACTGTAAAATTTGCAATAACAGCCTTAAATGTAGCATGAAGCTCAAACTTGGTCTTTTGGTTAACGAGATGGAGTCAAATGAAACATCTTTAATCTGAATTCAATTAGTAGGCTAGAACTTGGTTCATTTGCTCCTTACTAATGAGAAAGAAAGAATTCAATTAACACTTCTGAAGTCATAATTATAACAAAAGATTCTCCAATAGTTTTTTAATTTCAGAGACAACAAAATAAATTAAAATATACATATCCAATTGCAACAACAAGAAATGTCAAAACTGAAGTACGATGATGATGGTGGTGATAACAATAGTAATAATAATGATAACAATAACAATAGTGATAATAACTAGAAAGAATAGGAGAACACAGATTAATTAAATTTAAGATAGCATACTAGGAACATTAATAGCACAGGCACATGTACTAGTACAACTAATGTCTGGATCAAACACATAAATTTAGAACTATTAATGAACACAATCAGTAAGCCATAAAATTGACACATGTCTCCAGGAAACCAACCTCAGCAAAGTGCAGATGGTAGTCGCCCAGCTGTTTATCAGCCCATTTTTGGATGGGTAATAAGAAAGAATGTAAGAAAGACAAACTCTGAGAGCCCCCTTCTCCTTCAACTTTAGAGTGTAAACTTTTTAAATGTAGCCTCTCTTGGGGACCTCGTTGTTCTTTCAGCGGTATTTTCTTCAACTGGTCAATGGCATGTTGCAACATTCCTTGCTCACTTGTAATAACATACTGGGATAATACAACCAAACAGTTACAGGATACTAACAGTGACTTTGACAACCTCATGATACTTGCAATCAAGTTAAAAAAAAAAAGAAACCAAATACGAAAGTATTACCTGACGAAATAACACCCATGCATAGCATGTGTAATGCATTGTCTCTGTGATTCCTAAAACACGCCATGTCGACTTTAAGAGCTCAAGAATTTCTTCCACTTCCTGTAAATAAAACAAACTATAGTTGCTCCAAAGAAACTACAAGCAAGTAAAATGAATCAATCTATTTCACCAAACTATTTGTGGATTTTACTTTAAATAATAGACACACACATATAGGATGATACAAAACTAAAAAAAGATTGTGTAGATAGAAAAAAGATTAACAAAGTGTGAAAAAGTTTTGACCAACTGAAAATGAGGACATCTTCTACAAGGAAACTATTTAGCATGAGAGGGTTAGACAAATTCAAGAGCTATATCAAAGTTAAAGCCCTTCCCAATGTACAAAATCAAACTAAAACTTCTTTTGCTTTAAATGATGAAGAAAATTTATGTATCAAAACAATTTTTCTTTGATTGATAGCGTAGTTGGATAATAAATTCAAAATAATACTTAAAAGATTCTGAGAATGGATACTTTTAGCATAAGCAATTATATTTTGATAAGAAAACTATGAGTATTTATATTAATAAATAATGGATGGCATACGCAATTACCAATATTCTAATAAGAAATGGAGCTTTAGCATGACTAACTATTGATCACAAGAATTTTCAGACAAAATAAATCATTCACTGGCAAACTTTGGTCTAAAATTCAAGCACAAATTGCTCAAAGATAAATGATATTTCAAATCCTTGAAAATTCAAGATGTTCTTCCTCCACATCATACTACCATGATATTTTAAAGTAAAATTTACTCACCTCTGTAAGCTTCCCCTCATCTAACACATCAAATACACTGAGAAGAAGCTTCTCATAGAGTCTAACATTTAGATGATAACCATCTGCCCAGTGGCATACTTCACCAGTTAAGTCACCCCGAGCTGGCCTCTCAGCAAGTGGAATGGCAATCTCTCTGAGAGATCTCAGACATTCTGTTCGTTGGAGTTCACCCGCTGAAGATGGAAGAGACTAATAACAAGAAGAAAAAACAATACCAAGAAGATAAGGGCACTAGTAAAGCACAGCGAAAACATTCCAACATATGAATAGATGCATGCTAAAAGTTAAAGTCATAAATACCATATTAACAAAAATGGTAACATCATAAATACCATACTAACAAAAATGGTAGCATAAACTTAAATAGTAATGAAAAGAGTTATACATGATCAGCCCTGAAATCTAAGAAAATAATGAACAGTAGAGAGGGACATTACAAGAGTTAAACAAGAACAATTGAGACTATAAAATTATACTGCTCGTAACTAAGACAAAACTTTGTTTAATAATAGAGTTAGTGTGATGGTCATATGTTATAACAATAAACTTAAGAGGGTAACCAAAAAAAAAAAATTGTTGGATAAGTGCAACACATGGGGCAACAAATGAGAGAAGATAGCAAAAGCTGCTGGAGGAAAGACCATCACTTCCATTTTTAATACAAGACAATTTTGCCAGATGCAGACCACCCTTAGAAGTTAGAAGTTAAAATATTTAATTGAAATTTTCAAATGCTTTCCAAAGAAGAAAGTGCGGGAAAAAAAAACTCTACCAACCATTTTCGAACTAGGATTGATGGGAAGAGCATTACAAATTAAAGCACATGTTGTCAACAACAACAATGGTAGAAGAGAAGATCAAGCAATAAAAAGGTTGTAAAAGCTATATCTAAATTAAAAGTACAGAAATATCCTTTCATGAAAAGCAGATCGTTGATTTCTTATTAAAATGAAATAACAGATTAAGAATATTTAGCAGATTGGAAAAAAGTAAAAAAAAAAGAGGAAGGAAACTCTCAACAGAAGGGAAAAACTCTTTCAACCTTGGGATCTTATTGCATCATTTGGTCCTTTCTCAATCAACAGTGGTCAATGGTTGCACGAAAGAAATAAGGTTCTAGCACGGACATATTAGGTGAAAGTTAGTCATTTTTTATGGCTCCAGCCTCAGGTGTGATAAGATTGGCATATTTCACCAGCTTTAGGTTACAGTCAATGCTACCTTGAACAAGTTTTCAAAGCAGTGGGAGCTCCAGGTTTGAGAAGTCAGCCCTGCTGAAACTTCCAAGCAGGTTAATGCTAAATTAATGTGAGAGAGTTCATATTTCGGTCCCCTTTTTTATTGTTTCATAAGCTCAGAAGGTTCTTCAATTAGACATTTCTCTATGATATCGAAAATTTATAATCTTTAGTTGTATGTTAGCTGCACAACTGCACCAACTCACATTGTTCTTTTATGGGTTAGGATAATTAGTAGTTGTTATTGACAACTACAAACAGGCTTACTATCTCCCCCCCCCCCCGCCCGGGGGGATATGCCAGTTTCTGTTACTACCGGAGCTTCCAAAGGCATCATGTCCTTATTGCAGTGTTCAGCATTAGAAATGCTTTTGGATGATTTCAGCATCTGATTCTTTGCCTTAAGCACCCAAGAGGCTATAACAGCCCGCAGACACAAAAATATAGTGAAAGAATGGCATGGAATTCCCAAGTCATATCATTCAATTAAAGCATGCAATATCCAGTTTTCAGCAGCATTTGAAAACAAAAACTAGACAAATCTTAAATATGAATACTGAAATATATATATGTATATAAAATTCAAACAAGAGATTCTATGGCTAACAGAGAAGAAAAGCAGAACTTTATTGTTTCATAACAAGAAGCATTTTATACTGCTTATACCTCAGATTCCTCAATCTTTGCCAAAAGAATACGCAATTCATTCACTCTTCGCCCAGATTCCCCGAACCCAACAACAGGGTGATTAATAAGCCCCTCCTCCAACATGTTCAACTGCAGTCATACAAGTTATTAATGTCACTTGGAAACGAGCTACACATAACCACCATCCAGTTTTCTACCAAAGTAGTGCTACACATCCCAAATTTGTTTATCCCAAAAATTGTCCCAAATGATGTGACATTCATCAATTGGTTGGTGAGATAATACAATTAGTTCACTTAGATCTTATAAAGAATTATCAACCACTTGATGAATGACACATCGTTTGAGATGAAATTTAGGATAAAAGATTCGGGATGTCTATCATTACTCTTTCTACCAAAAGGTAGAACATACGGCAAAATCAGACAAAAGATAAAAATGGATAAGATACAGACATACCTGCCTTTTTTGCCAGCGTATATAGGACTTCTTGTCAGAAAATTCTGTGCGTGAAATACAGCATAGCAGTTCCAATGGAATAAGCAGGGTATCCATCCTTTTTCCAACTTTTCCTGTAAGAGCATTAAGCAGACCTTGTCGTGTCCTAATGTCCATTGCTTCAGAAATCTGCAGCCATAAGTACACATGGGAAATGAAATTCCCACAACAATTTTTTTTGAATTGAAAATAATCGCTACAACACTTGCAAAACCATAAAATCAAAATTTATAGCAAATCACAACTTAAAGTTACAGGCATGAGATGATCGCTAAGAGTAAATAACAAATATACATTGGTGTCTGCTTAAAGGGCTAGCTGCAAAACAGTTCTTTTATTTTATTTTATTTTTTAAACTTTTCTTAATAAGACACTGAAAGCATGTAAAGAAAAAAAATTACGTAGTGGATTAGGAATCGACAAAGCAGCCAAAAATTCACCATAAAGAAAGAATGCAGTAAAAGGTAAAATGCAAACAGTTGAGATTTTATGAGTCCAAAAAAAAGAAATAACCCCTGCCAGCAATTGCAGCACAAATACGTAGATTTCCTAATAAAAGAAACAGCTAGTTAGAATACCTCCATCTGAACACGCATGGTCTCCAACAAACCAACTAAACCAGGAGCACGTTGAGATTGGGTGACAACATTATCATTTTTACTACGACCAAGCTTCTTCATCAACCTTGACTTTTTATCTTTCCTTTTTTCCTTAGACGGTACAATAAGGCCACTGTTCATATTACAGAAAATGAAGAAGATAAATGAGAGAAATATAAGAACAGAGGTAGTGTAGTTCAGAATGAGATGGCAAGAGGAAAATGTCATAAAAGATGGGAAAATTTTGTGCAAAAATATATAAATGAATAAGCTTACCCAGCAGCCCCAGCACAAGACAACAGGACTTCATATGCAGTTTCACGAAGGTCATCATATGTAATACCTGAAAACAGCAAAAACAAACAAGTGTCCATAGCTTTAGCTTGCGCATTTTAATTCACAAGACCAGTTCAAGCTTCTTATGAGCTTACCGGTGCAGATCATCAGATAACTTGAGGCAAATACCATATAACGTGGCTTTTGAGGCATGAAATAACCTCAGAAAGAGAATTCACAATACATTAATGCATACCTTTATCATCAACACTGCCAAATTTAGAAGGCAGGAACCTTTCAAACACATTTCTTATACTGGTACTCACCACTTTATGGTTACAGAAACAAAAGGAGTCTCATAAAGCCTTAAATCCATAGTAGAGTCCACATGATGTTATTTCTTATAAAATAAAAATTAAAAAATAAGTAAAAAAGAAAAGGTGAAGAGATTGGCATGTCGTAATTCCAGTGGACTATTCAAAGTCTTCCAGTAGGAAAGAAATATTTAAAGAAAAGGATATGTTAATCATTGGAATACTTATTTGTAGATGGCAATACAAAAATAAAAAGAAAAAGTACAGACATTTGTCTTTCAAGTGAAATATTCAAAGTCATCCAATAAGGGAGATGACTTTTAGAAAGCTTCAGTTAATCATTAGCATTCTTATAGATAGATGAAAGTAAACTTTTGAATATGCCATAAGAGTGATACAAGCATTTTGCTATTAAGGAGAAAATCAAGCCTCCAATAAGTTTGAATCCATTACACAGTAGACATGAGGTTATTCCAATGAACTACTTCATGCATTCCAATGACTAAGGCAGTTATTTTTTTATGAGAAACAATGAATGTCTGCCTCACTTTCATAAGACAAAGGGATTAAGTGTGCTGGAAGAGATGGTGCAGTCGTGAGGCAATTACTTTGTTTATAGGAAACTATGAATAATTAATTAAGCATATTCAGATATAAGTACTAAAATTATCCCCAAAGGATAGCCAAGTTGGTTTGGCCTCTTGCGGTGGATATAAAATGAAACTAAAAGAGCCATGTGTAATACCTTTCTAGAGAAAATGACACAACCAACTTCTACCCACAATGCAAGCTAATAATGAATCCCTTCCAATTCTTTTACTTATGTTTCCATTATGGCATATATAGAAATTAACATATTAAACACACTCTGTTAAATGTCAATACCTGTAGCAAAAGAGGGTAATTTCACCACAAGATCAGTAGCATCATTTAGACGCCGTCTTGAAACCAGATGACTATTAATTTCCTCAATATCATCATCATCCTCAAAATCTTCAATGTCATCCACAGTTAGTTCTCTTTCTTGTGTAGAGTTAAAAGACTCTGACCTAGATGCAGCCGACACAATAGGAGATGGTGCAAAAGCAGGAGGTGGTGTCATAACAGGAACTGGAGGTGGAGTCAAAACAGTAACTGGTGGTGGTGCCCTTTTTGGAGGTGAACCAGAAGATTGAGGATTTGTGACCAAAAAGAATTCATCAGCAGAGCCTCCATTATTCTGGAAAAGGCATACCACATGATCTTTAAACAGATAGATGGCGCAAAAATAAATAAATAAATAAATAAACACATGTGCCGGTGAAAGTAGACTTGATTAACCAATATATCATGAATAAAAAGCCTCTATGATGAGTGTGGGCTAGGACAGTTAATATTGAAATACTAATAAGTAGCCGATAACTCACCATTTGGGGTAAATCAGTCTGGTCATGAAAATCTCTAATAGCCTCAGAGAGTTCAAGCATTCCACCTACATTAATAAACAAAAATGAAGTCACTTAGAAAATAGAAACTAAACACAAACAATTATGGCTCAACCAATTAAAACAAGATGGGTTATTATCTTTTGACTAGTTTAAGAACTGCAATATATCAAATGACTACAAGAAATATGATGATATATCATTTTATGGTTATATGTTTACAAAACATATCATTTCCCTATATTTCTCCTTAGCACTATTATTTGACCAGTTAGTTAACTAACAAAATACCAATTTTGCATTTTTGCTCTTTATATGATTTTTTTTCCGGTTAAAAAAAAACAAATAAAGTATTACAATATTATAAATTCAAAATATAAAGTAGCTAAAAATAATCCCCATAAGCCTATGAATATAATATCTGATACCTCTATTTATGTAGTTTTTTTTTTTCAAGAGTAAAATTGGTACTTTATTTGTTAACTAACTGGTCAACTAATGGTACCAATGGAAATATAGTAAAACAATAAGTTTTGTAAAGATATAGTAGCAAACCACTTGTAGTTGTTTGATATATTGTAATTCTTAAAGTAGTCAAATGATAATATTCCAAACAAGATACATCATTGCATTACCCCTTTTAGCACAACCAAGGACATAATCAACACTGACTTGGTCTAAATCCACATCGTCGAGTGTAATCGCACCAGGAGGCATTATAACTTTCTTAATTAAGCTACCGGAAAGTATGAAATCCAAAAGTATGCGGCGGTCACGTCTATATCTCTGTAGAAGCTCCAAGGCATCTTCCCTAAAACACCAAATACCATTTATTTCATTATTTATAATAATACTGTCTTCAGGAGCATTCTCATACCATTATAAGTATATTGCAATTAGCAAATAGTTAAAAACACTCTTCAGTCAATTTTGTAGTGTTTGGATGATGTGCTTAAGTGCATTTTGGATTCATGCTTCTTCGTATTTTATTTCTAAACGCACCATACTGAAAAGCATGTTCTGAACAACTCACTGCTAAAAGCAACACTGTTTTTTTTTTTTTCAATACAAAAGTATAGAGTGAGATTTTGATAGAAAGACCCGTACTCTTCCATTGTAAATTGAAGAAAGAATCAGAACTAAATTCCGTAAGCTTCAGACAGCCACCTCCACGACCTGTCAGTGATTAAAGAAATTAGATCCTATCATCATACTCGCCACACTAACTATCAATTAAGAGATAATATTATAATCCTACTGGATCCATCAAACTTATATCATCACATTCCAATTGAGGAAACAAAAAAAAGCATCTGATTCGGTTAAATGTAACTTTCTTGATTTAACTATCCAGCAACCAAATAGAGCATGCAGACTCAAAAAAGGAGGAAGCAAACGATCAATAAAATAAAGTCTAATTCCTAATTAAAAAAAAAAAGACACATCGATTCAGTTTAAGTAACTTTCCCGGCAACCAAACGGAGCATGCCGATTCAAAAAGTAAAGAACCAAATGGTCAAGAAAATGAAGTTGAGAAATGATAAGAAGACGTACTAGAGTAAGATTCAGAATTGCGCGAGACTTAAACGACACCCATTTCGGTGGAATTGAATCTTTTGAGACTTTGTTTGGAGAATGAGAGATCGCAGAAGCGTCAATGAGAAGCTAGAGATGGTCAATGTTGGTGATATGACGAAAAGCCGAGATACAAGAAAAATGAGAATAACGATTTCCACCGAGCTGATATTTGAAATGGTACGTTTTAGAGACTATGGGCTATCTGATCACTCTCCGAAGTTTCCTTCGGGGTGAGAGACTGAGACTGAGACTGAGTACAGAGAGATAAAGGCTCACTACTCACTAGATCAAGCAGCAAATCCAAGTCGGAGAGAATTTTTTGTTTTTTAGAGATTTTTTATTAGTATATTCAGATATAGCGATAGAAGGGTAGCCGACCAAAAGGACCGGGCTATAACACAACACGCGGTAAATGGGTATGGGTTGCAAATTTAACACGATTATTAAATGGGTGAATAGTTTTGAAACGATTTTTTATTTTAAAAATAGAATTTATCAAATTTTTTGGCCCATTTAAAAAACATCATAAAATTGATTATATTTTTATTTTAAAATAATTTGCGATTCAGATCATCAAAACTCAATTAGAGATAAATTTCACTTTTATTTCTATTTTTTGAAATGATGAATATAAACACATTGTTTTATTTATAAAATTTTATATACATTTAGAGTTTCAATAGTATAAATGTGTAAAATATTGATAGACATGTATATTTTATAATATATATATATAATTAAAACTTCAATAGTGTAAATGTGTAATATTTTGGTACATATGTATATTTTATAATATCGATAAAGTATGTACGCGTGTATGAATGACAGCGTATAAATATTTAATGTAAATTTTATTTAATATGTAGAAATTAAGCGGGTTATTGAACCGATTATTTTTCCGTCGTCGGTTTGGTCTCAATTTTTTACACGATTATTAAATGGGTCGGGTTTGGGTCGATCTAAATTTGACACGACACGAAACTGACCCGACACGAACACGACCCGATGACCCATTTTGCCACCTCTAGATATAGCGATAGAAGGGTAGCCGACCAAAAGGACCGGCCTATAATACAGTGCGGTAACTGCCAATTGCAGCGCATACACCGGCATAGTTTAAAAATTATCTTAATATTTTAAAAATAGAATTTATCAAATTTTTATTAATACCCTCTAAAAAACATATAAAATTGTTAAATTATCCATTTTAAAATACTTACAGAATTCAAACATGAGATTTTTAATTAAATGTACTTTAATTGTTGTAAAATTATTTAAATACTCTTTTTCTTTTTAATTTTTATGAATATCTTAACAAATATATGTAAAGTCTAAAATATCTTCAATGAATGCATTAAATCCACTTCTTTTCACTCTCTTCTTAATTATTACATTCAAATCTCTGCTTACTAAAAATCTCTTAAAATCTTTGAAAATTTCTTATAACTTCTTATACAAATACAACTATGTATTCATTTCTTTAACTCTCACACCTTTTAAATTGACAGAAAGTACACTGCTCATTAAACAACCCAATAACATATGTTAATGTTATTTGATTTTAAGTTTTATATATTTTTTAAAAAATATAAGATATCCAACAAACGACAACTGAGGATATTTAAGGATTCTGTATAGTACCACAGCAGATGCTGTAGCAGCCAAACCTAAAATTTGAAGAAATAGTTAAAACCATTAAAGGAGTTTGATCACTCAACTACTCTATTCCCATTGATTTCATCTTTGAGTGTGATGTGAGAATTTTCTTTACTGTATTTTTATTTATTACATTTTTAGTTTAAGTAGTTTATTAGTTTTATTATTTATTTATTTTCAATTAAAGCAAAATTGTACTGTTAGGATTGCTATAACAAATCTGATAACATCAATCCCTCTAGAGATGATCTTGAATACTTATCATTATATTACTTATTGTGTATACTTGCACATTGACACCTATAGCACAAGAAAATATACAACAATTGTAAAGGGTCTTCTTCTGTGTAGTTTATCTAGTCAATTTCCTCTTGTTGATATCCTTTTTTCCTAATTGTATGTATGCATATATGCTTGGGCAGAGGAAGAAAGCTCTTTCAAACTAAAAAAAAGAATAAAATGGTTGTAATCTTTTTAATTACAATGTTCATTAGGATATCATATCCAAATATTGAAAAATTTGGAGAGAACTTTGTTTGTTTATAATAATTATTCTAATCATTTCTCAAAATGTTGGACTTGCAAATTTAATAGACTTGTTGTAATTTTTTATGGAAAAAAAAAAACTACCATATGCATGCAAGTATTGTTAAAAGGCATATCTTATTAGCGATTGCAAATATTCTTTCTTTTATATCATATTTGATGTAACTATTCCAATTTACTAGTCTTGAACAAGTACAAAAAGTTACAATTTCATTTCATTTATAGTGTCTACGATTCTTATTAGATTTCATTTCATGTACAAATTTAGTCTTGGAAATTTATGAGCCATGGTAAGTCATGTATAATGATTTCATTAGTCTAAGGTACAAATTTTTAATTAACTATGAGTGTAGTCGAGGTTTTTATTAAATTCCATTACTACAAGTCATACTTACCAAAATAAAAAGACCATATATTTATATAGATTTTGTTATATCCATGTCCCAACACATGCACTACTAATTAATAATTAATTTATTAATTTATTATTTGATTCTTACATAATCAATTAATTCTTTGATGATTGCAAATGTTTCCTTTAATATAATTTTGCTAGACAGTTAAAATTATTGTTAATTGGGGTGAAACTCAAGAACTGAGAAATATCTACATGCTTGCTTAGAACTAGTACTTATAAAATGACTAAATAGATAAGCTTTTTAAATGAAATCATTTAAGTTTGCTTTCTCTTTATTCAAAATGAGGATAATTCATATTAACATGATAGGTAAATTGGAATCTAGAAAATTAAGTTCTTTCATAATGCTGCAAATTACATTTTATAAGCACAACATTTCTCAGCAAACAAGTTACATATACTAGTTTTAAAAGATAAAATAACAATCCAAGACTAAAATTGTGCACTTGCAATTATTTAATATTGCATATATTACAATTATTTATTTTAAGGTTGGTTGGCCTTAGGAGCATGCTCTTATTCTGAAAGTAGAATTGTTGCGGTGCATGTTAATCAATTGTACCTCCGCAATCCACACGTCTCACATTAACATGATTACACAACCTACACAACTATATTACTTACATGATATACTTGACTACATTACTTACATAACCTATACAACTTATACGATTATATTACTTACATGACCTATACGACTTATGTACTATATTTCTTACATGATGTACATAACTATATGACTTACACAATTGACTGCATGACATTGAAAGGAATACACGACGCGAAACATTTTTGCCATAAATAAGGTATCTTATGAAAAAAAAAATATAAAACAACCTACATTGCATATATTTCGACATATAAGAAAAATGGTGGAAATATTTGAAAATAAAACATTATAATGTGAGAAAAATTTCTAAATTTTTCTAAAAAAATATAAAACTTAAAATCAAATAACATTAACATACCTTATTGGGTTGTTTAATGAGTAATGCACTTTCTTTCAATTTAAGCATAGCCTTTTTGAAATAAAATGAAACTCAACTCAAGAAACCCAATCTAAAACTAAGTATTGCTCTAATATGTTTCATTAACATAGGCCTTTTTTAGGTTATCTCTTAGCTAGTATCATTAAATAGGTAGTCAGCCGAAATAGTAAATTGAAATAAGTGTTATAAAAATAAGGTGTTATAGCAAGCATGTAGCAACGCATAAAATCAGTCAATTAATCATCAAGATTTTTTATCACTTAAACACAAAAAAATTTAGTTTATAACTTGCGAAAGAAAAATAAATAAAAAAAATTCAACCATCAAATATATCCCAATGATGAAATAGTAAACAAAAAAACAAGAAAAGAATAAAAAACACTAATTTTTTGATTAATCTCTACAATTTCTCCTCTGATGCAGCCCTAAATCTTGCTTTTGAACTCTGTTTTTCTCTTGTTTCTTTTCAGTTTTTCTTTTTGGATTGACGACCCTCTTTTTCCTTGTATGCGTGTTTTTTTTATAGTTAAAAATTAGGGCAATCGAAAGTCTAGGGCACGAATCTTTCAGATTTGGAAACTGTAGATTGCAATCTTCTAAGTATCTTACACGAAATCTTCCCTGTTAATGCTCCAAGATTACTACAGTAATGGTTACTACAACAATGGCTACAACATTTGTACTGTTTCAGACTTGTTTCAATTCTTCTGTAGCCAAGTTTGTTTCTTATCTTTGCAAGCCTATCACAACAACATTCTTTCTTTGAAAATTCAACTTTTAATTACCTACAATTAAGCATATGATCTAAGCACACAAATTATTTTAAAACAACACAATTTTTTAAAAATAAACTATAGTGGATATTCATGCAAAATATAACTAAAATGCAATAAAAACATGTCATTTACTCATAGAGTTATCAGTAATCATCAAAGTGTTTCCACTAAGAACTCATAATTGGACTTACCATGCCTCATAATTGGATACAAAGAACAATCTCCAAGTAATGACTCACCACATGATAAAAGCATTTTATTAGGTCGAACGATGGCAAATTAGTAATTTTTATTTTCGATTTGTTGCATTTTTTTTTTGCTAAATAATTTTTGTTGACATTTTTTGTATAGCAACAAATATAAATTCTTAGCACAATTAAATCTTTAAAGAACTAAATTATTCTAATGAATTAACAATAATGGAAAAAGTTGCGTAATTTTAAGGTCATGTAATGCATGAAGGTCATGTAATACATGAATGTTGTGTTATACATGAAGGTAGTGTAATCGTGTAATACATGAAGGTTGTGTAATACACAATTGAAGGTGGTGAAGGTCTTGTAATACATGATTGAAGGTTGCATAATGTTACAAAAAGTCATGTCATATATGATTAAGAATTGTGTATTACATGAACTCTTGTATTACACAACCTTGAATCCTGTGTTACATGATCTTACATGACAGAATTATAATATGAATAATACACCAATTTTTCACCATTTGTATGGAGAAAAACAACTAGATATTTGTTTTTGAATATGTTATGAGAGACCCACAACTAATTTGATCTATTTTTCCAATATAAAACATTAATTTTTTTATGTTTCCTTAATTGTCAAAAAGAAAACTAATTACAAAGAATTACTTACCTAAAGAAATTAGATTCTGAAAATTTTACAGAAAAGGATCAACTCTCGCTAGTGATTGTGTAGCAACAAACTAGGCTTCTCTTTTTTAGTGCGATAGTTTCCTCATCTCAAGCTCAGTTTGCTCATGTGTTGATGTTTGGTTTAGGATGTATGATTGTTTGTTTGAGCCATGTTATGTTTGAATTGTGTAAGTGTTTTAAGATGAGGATAGTGTAGTAATTTCATGTGAGTTTTTAGAGGGTATTGAAGAAAATTTTGGCAAATTCTATTTTTGAAATACTGAGATAATTTTCAAACTATCACGATGTAACTGTTGCAATTGGCTGTTCAAACATAACATGACTTAAACAAACACTCATACATGCTAAACCAAACTGATACACTTGAGCAAACTGAGCCTAGATAATGGGAATCTGCCACTACTGATAAAGAAAAGCCTCATTCATCGCTGCACAATTGCGGGCAACAGTTGATCCTTTGCTGCAAAATTGTTGAAATTTGACTTCTTTAAGTAAGTAATTCCTTATAATTAGCTTTATTTTTTATATTTAGGGAAAATTTAAAAAAAAATAGGATTTTATATTGAAAAATAGATTAAATTAGTTGTAGGTCTCTCATAACATATTCAAAAATAAATTTCTAGTTATTTTGCTTCGTGCAAATGGTGAAAAATTGATGGATTGTGCATATTATAATTCAATCGTGTAAGATCATGTAACACATTATTCAGTCGTGCAAGGTTATGTAACACTGGATTCAAGGTTGTATAATACACATGAGTTAATATATTACACAACTTTCATGTATTGCATGATTACATGGTCTTCATATATTACACAATCTTTGTGTATTACACGACTGTGTGAATACATGATCCTCAGTCGTTTATGACATGACTTTTTGTAATATTACACAACTTTCAATCATGTATTATAGGACCTTCACATCCTTCAGTTGGGTATTACATGACATTCATATATTACATGACTACACAACCTTCATATATTACACAATTACACGACCTTTATGTATTACACAACCTTTATGTATTGCATGATTACATGGTCTTCATTGATTACACAATCTTCGTGTATTACACGACTGCATGAATACACGACCTTAAAATTACACAAATTTCGCTATTATTGTTAATTCATTAGAATAATTTAGTTCTTTGAAGACTTAATTTGTGCTAAGAATTTATATTTATTGCTATGCAAAAAATGTCAATGAAAATTGTTCAGAGAAAAAGAAAAGAAAAGCAGTAAACCGAAAGTGAAAATTACTAATTTATTATTGTTAGACCTAATAAAAGTAATAAAAAGGAAACTTAGTGATGAACAAGTGGAGATTTCTTGCAAATCATGTTTTAGGCACTTTTTCAACTTAAATGAGTTTCGATTTTGTACCTAGTTATTACACAAGTTAGTATTAAGGCATGTGTAATCATCTGATTAGGCAATATATTTTAAGATAAGGAAAAAAGTGTCAATTTTCAATGTTTGAATTTGAATTAGTTACTGAATTGAATTGTGAAGAAATTTATAAACTTAACTTAGACATTGTTGGCGACGGTAGTCATGTATGTGATGTTTTGTTGGGCAGTTGCACAAAGTTTACTAATACAAGTCTAGGTTAGACATTTGAAGCAACTAAGTCCAAGGATGATATGAAAATGGTTAAATTTGCCATATACTTTTTAGAGGTTGTATTACTTAAAAAAGAGCATAGATCATCTATTATTATGGATTACATTCTCCATATTGATAACTTTGAAGATTTCAATAAATATCCTCAAGGTCGTGTCTGCCTATTGAGATGCATTACAATGAGATAGAATAAAAAAAAGGCTAAATCTAGACTACGCCTTGAAAAAGTGGCATACAATTTTCATGGTTATTCATTTGCAGTTCAGGTAACAAATTGTCAATATTGTTTTTCTAGAAATTATTAAGAATAAGAATATTAATTATTTCTTTTATTTGCATAGGTATGGACACTTGAATTTTCCATAAAGTGTGACACTTCTACTACAAAAAATAAGCATGTCCAATATCCAAGAATCCTAAATTGGACAGTCACCAAGCATGTTAGCTCTAATATCCTTGATTCTTCCATATTTGATAAGAAAAAGGTATATAGCAAATAATCTGGTCTTTCTAAATCTCTCTCTTTTTCATTTTAATTTCCCTTTGACATTTAGTAATTAGCTTAATTCTTATGACATTTAGTAATTAGCCTAATTCTTACAGCTTAAGGTAGAAGAGAAGTTGGATGTCGCCATTGAAAAAAAGGCATCACAACATTATCTATGGTGGTTTTGGGAAACAAGTTGGCAACAACAACTTGAAAATAATTTTGGTATTAACACAAAGAATACAAAATCGGCTGCTCCACTCTCCGAACAGAAAAGTTATGCCTTTGTGCAACAAGAATATATGACCATGGAAGTTACAATAACTAGAACATTATCTCCTAATGTTGAATCAACAACTAATGGTGGCTTATCCAAACAATCAGTTGTAGTCACAAATTCATTAACTGCTTCCTAGTTGTCAGTAGGTTGCATTGCAGGTAAACACTCAATTGGTGATTCATTTGCAATAGTAAAATTGTTCAGACTGATAATAAGAAATGACGAAGGCACGTAACTGGAGAAAGCATGACTCTTTTCCTATGAAGGACGAGGTGAAGGTTGTCTGTCCATAGGAATTGCCGAAATTGATTTATGCTCAAACTTAACATAGAATAGGTTTTTAAACTTAACATAGAATAGGTTTTTAAACTTAACATAAAATGAGTTTTTAAACTCTATTCTACTAGCTACTTCCTATAAGAAAACTGCACATTATCATTGGTTTGAATTGTGCCTGGTGGTATAAGATCAAATGTCTTAAGCTTGAACTTCAATTTGATTTTAAAATCTGAAGCATTTATATAAATAACTTAGGCTATCTTTTCCACCAATTCTACATATGTTGTTGATTGTGGTATCGTTATCCTTTTAGCCTTAGAACTTCTGAACCTATACTTGTCATTTTGTTCAATCCATTCACCATCAAAGAGAATATGTGCATATACTAAAACCATATCTATTGATACAATAAAAATAATAATATCAAATTTCTTATATAAATAACTACATGACTTACACAATTTACATGATCTATATAACTATATGATCTACACAACTATATTACTTACACAACCTACACGATCTACATGACTACTTACTTATATGACCTGCACAACCTACATGACTATATTATTTACACGACTTACATGACTACATTACTTATATGACCTGCACGACCTACATGACTACATTACTTATATGACCTGCACGACCTACATGACTACATTACTTATATGACCTGCACGACCTACATGACTACATTACTTACATGACCTATGTGACTACATGACTAATTACATGAAATACATGATGTCAAAAAGAATACACGACTTAAAACATTTTTTCCATATATAAGGTATCTTGTTGAAGAAAATAATTAAACAACTCACGTTGCATATATTTCGACATATAAGGAAAAATGATGAAAATAATTAAAAATAAATCATTAAAATATGAGAAAAATTTCTAAGTTTTTCTAAAAAATATAAAACTTAAAACCCAACAACATTAACCTATCTTATTGGGTTGTTTAATAAGCAAAGCGCCTCCTTTCAATTGACAAAAGTATGGGAGTTAATGGAGTGAACAAATATTTGCATTTATGCAAGTTTTTATAAGAGATTTTGAGAGATTTTGAGAGAATTTCGATAAGAAGAGATTTGAGTGTAAGAACTAAGAAAAGGTAGAAAAGAGTGGATTTGATGTATTCATTAAAGGCATTTTAGACTTTACATACATTTGTTAGGGTATCTATGAAAATAAAAAAGAAAAGGGGTATTTGAATAATTTTATAACTATTAAAGGGTATTTACGCGTAGTAATGTCGTGCAACTGCCTTATATTATTTTTTCATATTGTGGATGTAATTGGCCACCAATGTCAATTGTGAAACAGACAATTGCAATAGATACCCCGTGATACTTTCAAAATTATCTAAATATCTTAAAAAGGGAATTTGTCAAAATTTTCATGAATGCCCTCTAAAAATTCACATAAAATTCTAAAGTATTATCAACTTAAAGTGCTTACACAACTCAAACATGACTCACACATGCTAAACCAAGTTTGGAGAAATGAAAGAGCTAGAGTTTAGAGAAGGAAAAGACCACTTCGTTGTTACATAGTCACTAGTAGGAGCTGATCTGCTGTTACACAGTTGCTGGAATATGACTTCTTCAGGTAAGTAGTTCTTTCTTCTAATTTGTTGCTAAGGTTTTGCTATTTAGGGAAAAATTACAAATTTAGGGTTTTATATTGAAAAATAGATTAAATTGGTTGTGGGTCTCTTACAATATATTTTAAAACAAACTTTCGAATTGTTTTGCTTTATGAAAATGGTAAAAATTTGATGGGTAGTGCAGATTATAATTCGGTCGTGCAAGGTCATTTAACACACGATTTAAGATCGTGTAATACATAAGACTTTATATAATAGATGACCCTCCGTCGTTTATTACATGACTTCTTGTAATATTACAAGACTTTCAATCATGTATTACATAATCTTCAATCGTGTATTATACGACCTTCATATATTATATGGCCTCCTGTAATACACGACCTCAAAATTACATGGCTTTTGCAATTATTCCTAATTCATAAGAATAATTTATTTATTTGAAAACTTAGTTTGTGCTAAGAATTTATATTTGCTGCTATGTCGAAAATGTCAACAAAAACTGTTTATTAAAAAAAAAATCAGCAAATAGAAAATGACAATTATTAATACTATACTTTTCATTTTGTTCAATTCATACAACATTGATGAAAACAGGCACACGTGCCGAAACCAAAACCATATATGTTGATACAATAAAAAAAATAATATAAAAATTCACATATAAATATCTACATAATTACATGACCTACACGACCGACTGCATGGCATATACAATGTTGAAAAGAATACAAGGTCCCAAATATTTTCGCTATAGACACATGTTCAACACGATATCTTGTTGAAAAAAATCTAAACAACCTACAATGTGAGGAAAAATATCTAAATTTTTCTAGAAAATATAAAAGTTTAAACGCAACAACATTAACATACCTTATTGGGTTGTTTAATGAGTAATGCACCTTATTTCAATTGAAAAAAGTATGGGAGTTAACGTTGTGAATACATAGTTGTATTTGCGTAAAAGGTTATAAAAGATTTTGAGAGATTTTATAGTTGTTTTTAGTAGGAAGAGATTTTGAGTGTATGAAGAGAGAAGAGAGTGAGAAGAAGTAGATTTGATGCATTCATTAAGGATATTTTAGACTTTACATGGAATTCTTAGGGTATCCATGAAAATAAAAAAAGAGAATGGTATTTAAATAATTTTTGAACTATTAAAGGGTATTTAGTTAAAAAGAAATAGATAATATTATAGGTAATTATCATACAACCACCCTCGTTTCAAATAAATATCAAACTAATTAATTCAAAGTAGAAAACTACCAAAGACTCCCTCAATTGAACTTGAAAAGATACTACTTTTTTTTCCTGAATAATATGAAAATATATGTAAAAATATAAAAATTCTATACTAATTAGAATAATATTTCGATAATAAATTAATAAAATTAATTTTTAATATTAGATTATAAAGTTAATGATGTTTTATATAAAAAATTTATCAAAATATTTTATCGAATCTTTGATAGTGCAATATAGTATAAATATTTAGACCTATAATATTTATATATTAGATGAGTATAAAATATCTAATGTTTGATATTTTTTATAAAATATCTAATGTTTGATATTTTTTAAATAATACTCACAAACAATCTCTTGTGTAAATTAATTCATATAAATTTAGGTGAAATTAATTACTTTATTCATAATCATGTGTATTATTTTTATGATTACATTTAGGGTGTGTTTGGGATTGAGGTGCCGTAGCTTTTAAGCTGCAGTTGCTGTGGAAAAAAAGTTGTAATTACGAAAAAAAAAGTTAATATTATATAGTAAATATAAATTTTAAATAACAATTTTAACAAAATTATTAAAAATATAATAGATTTTCAATAATATAAGTGAAAAATCATATTAATATAGCTTGTAAGCTACAACAGCTAGTATTTACCAAACACTTTAGTGCTGTAGCTTTTAAGCTACAGCTCCCCAACCTCAATACCAAATGCACCCTTAATCACTATTTTTAAGTTACAATAATTTCTATAAATACTTGTAATGGACAATTATATATGTAATGATAATTTTTAATGGACAATTATATATGTAATGATAATTTTTAATGGGCAATTATATATGTAATGATAATTTTTAATCAATTTTTAATGGACAATTATATATGTAATGATATTTTTTAATCAATTTTTATTAGAGTTATTGTTAATAACCATCATGGCTAGCACTTGCCCAATATTAATTTGCCCAATATAAATTATGTATCCAATTGTATAAAGATAATATTATTAAGGGCTCAGTTGAGATTGCTTTTGAAATGTTTAAAAGTGATTTGAACAATTTGAAAGCTAATTTTAGTATTTGGTAAAAAAAATTAAAATCACTTTTGTCAAAATCAGTCTCTCCTACAGCTAATTATGAAAAGCAGAAAATGAGTAACTTTTTGATTCTGATTTTAGGAATTAATTTTATCATTTAGTATAATTTCATAAATATCCTTGAAATTATTATCTAAACCCAAAATTATCCTTATTCAAATTAGAAACAAAATCAATATTTTAATAAATTTTTATTATAATTCATCAATATAAATTTATTAATATCATCAATTTGTTGGTCGAATTATTATTAAATTTATTTCACTATATTATAAATTTAATTATCAATTATTTTAAGACAAAAAAATAAAAGAATAAAATCAATATATTATAAATTTTATTTTTAGTGTTAATGATTATAATACACAACTAAAAAGATTATATGTACATGTTTTTATATATACGAGTAAATTTTATCTTACATTATATACGTTTTAGTTATTTGTTTCTCTTAGTAGTTTAACAGTAAAATTTATCAAATGTCCATAATTGCTTTCAAAACTCACAGTACTTCTAAAAACAAAATTTACTAAACACTTAACTGATTCTCTTCACTATTAATTATCCTTACTGCACAATTAATAGTAATTATTTTAAAAGCTGTAGTATTCTCAAGCTGGCCCTAAATTTATTTATATTGATAATTTGTTGATATTTTTTATTTCTACTATAATAAAGGTCTGGAATAAAATGTACTAAGGTTTGATTTAGGCGGTGAAACTACCACCAAAATGAAGAATTGGTTTATTAAGTTTTAATTTTTTAGAAATTTTTTCCTTTATGAATTTAGAACTTTATATAGATTTTTTTTTTCACTCACTTTGTTAGAAACCCAATTGCTCGCCTTAGCCATGCTCAAGCATGACACACCAGCCATCACCCTAGTAGTTGCGCCGTCTCCGTTTCAACCACACTAGATCATCGTCGCCGTCATTACCGTCCTGCGTATTAGCTACCAGTTGCCAACACCTGCCGTTTTCTTACTTTCCTCTGCAAACTTTAGCTGCACACAAACCAAGACTACTGAGCGGAATCAAAGGGTGAAGTTTGCTTTCTTTCTTTTGTAATCGTAAAGAGCAAATATCTCATTAATTTCTTTTTGAAAATAACTTCTAATTGGTGATTCGACAGTCCTTAATTGTCAGCTTCATTTTTTAATTTCATCTTTAATTCTCGAAGAACAAAGAATTATTTTAAATATAAATAATTAGAATTAATTCAAATGATGTAATGGCTATCCAAAAGGAACATGTACCTATAGCATTGGAATATAATGAAAATAATAGAAACATAAAACTATTATAAGGTGTAAAAGAGTAGGAACAACATAACCTAAAAGTGGAAACAATTCACTAAAAAGTAGAAATATTATAAGAAAGTAGAAATTTGTAAAGTAAACTTGTAACATGACCCATAATATTGGAATACACTTATGCTGCGTTTATTTTTTAGATTGGGGAATTGGAATCTAGAATTAGAATTATTAATGGTATTTATTTTGCAAAATGGAGGGAGAAATTAGAATTAGAATCATGGGGCCCACCCAAATTTGAAAATAGAAAATGGTAGATTGATTCCAAAGGGGGTTGGTGGGAATCAATCTCTGACTCCCATGATCGACCATTTGAACCATTATAAAATAAAAAATATCCATTTTTTCCTCAATTAGAAAATTATTACAATTAATTAATATATTATTATAATTGATTAATTAATATAATTATTCTAATTAATTTATGTATTTTGAATTTATCATCATCATCATCATTATTATTGATAAAAATAGTAATAATTAATTAATATATTATAACTAATTAATATAATTATTCTAATTAATTAATATATTAATAAATTATTAGCAGTAATTATTGTTCGTAATAATTTTTAATAAATAATGACGATAATTAAAATACAAAGTAATAATTATGACAATAGTTCATTATTAAGCACATTTTAGTAATTTGTTACAATCTAATTTATTTCAATTCTAATTCTAAGGTAAAGATAACATATTAATAGTCATTTCAGTGCATTTCGATTTTGATTCCTTTAGTTCAAGTAAACAATTTATTTTTATTCTCAATCTATGTTTTCATTCCCATTCTAGCTCATTTCTATTTCTACTCATTTCGATTATAGTCCATTCCGATTCTAGTTTAGTAAACTCTCCATTAAAAGAGTTAGAACATGTTAACAAAAAATTGTGAAATAAAGTGGGAATTGATTATCATAAAGTAAGGAAACCAAAAATAAACTTGAAATATCTACCTAAAATGTTGGAATTTAGTAAAAAGAGTAGGAATATAGAACCAAAATATAATGGAAATAAGAGTTGAAGAGGTTAACTCCATGATAAGAACCATTTAACAAGAATTTGACAAATTCTAATGAAAAGTAGAGATTTAAAAAATTAACTTGAAACATTCACTCAAAATGTTAGAATTTAATAAAAACAGTAGGAATGTAGAACCAAAATATGGTGGCAAAAAGAGTTGAAAAAGCTAACCCTAAAGTTGGAACCACTTGATAAGAATTTGATAAATTTTAATGAAAAGTAGAGATTTCAAAAATGAACTTGAAATATTCATAAAAGATGTTGGAATTCAGTGAAAAAAAATAGGAATTTAGAACCAAAATGTGGTGGAAAAAAAGTTGAAGCACTTAACACAAGTTAAAATGACTTACTAAGAATTTGATACATTTTAATGGAAAATAGGGATCTAAAGGTTGAAATTGATATAGTGACATAAAATATTAGAATTCAATAAAAAAAGAAGAAATACAAAACCAAAAGGTGGTGAAAAAATTAGTTGGAATAATTTACCAAAAACTAGATAAAGTCTAATAGAATATAGAAGTATACAAAATAAACTTAAAATATCCACCTAAAAAGGTAAAATTCAATGAAAACAGTGAAAATATAGAAGCATATTAGTGGGAAAATGAGTTGAAACAACTCATTGAAATTTAGGTAAATCTTAATGAAAAATAGGAATTTAAAAAGAACACTTGAAACATGCATTATAAATATTAAAAAGTAACAAAATAAATGGGAATATACCTATTTTGTGACATTTTATAGCATTTTTATAGTTTCTCGTACTTTTTATAAATTTAAAATTATTACAATTTTTTGATTCATTTAATTGCAATTCATTTTTTTTCTATTTTTTGACATTAAAAATAAATAAAATTGTAATTTTAATTCTATTAACTAGTTAAAAACTGGTTGTACCTATTGTATGCATGCATTGTATGAGATGCAGCATTACATGGTAGGTTGATTAGGAACAAAATGCACTTGGTTGATGTGACAAGTTATTCTTACTCTTGTCCCCTGACGTTTACCGTATTTCTATTTTAATAGAAAGTATGCGCTTATTTCTAGAGCTCAATCTTATCATCTGCAAATATTTAAATAGACGATTTGTTGATTTTATGATTGGCCAAAATACTCTTATTTTACATTAAACATTACTGAGTCCTTGATAATTGAGAAATGATATTTAACCACCATCAGCACATAAGAAAGTAAGAAACAACAAGTTTCCTTTGCCGTTTTGAATTTTTGTATTTGAAAATAAAAAATAGATTTTACCATTAAAATAGATGAAAAGTAAATTTAAGGAATCCCAAAAGATCCAATTTCTTATCCACTCCCTCTCACTCACCCACGAAACTCTCTATCACGCATGCCCATTGCCAACTAGTTGCCTCATATCATTGATTAGCCGTCACACTATTCATATTGCTAGCTAGCCTTACAACTTTGCTCAACAGTAAACTTGACAAGTTCGGAACATTTTTCACCTACGTAGGTAATTAAATTTAGTATATGGAGGAAAGTTTTGATTTATTGGGTTGCAAAGGAGGTTAGATTTAGTACCATTGGGTATTCAATTTTCTAGATGTTTTTACTGTTGGTGTTTGGATTTTCATATTATACAATTTGAGTTGATATTATGAAAAGTCTAGTGAATGAATGTTTTAGTTGATATTATACAAAGTATAATCATTGAAACGACCAATGTAATGGATGAATTTTTAAAGTTTGTGGTGACTGTTTTAAGTGATATTATTTAAAAAAAAATTTGAATTAAAATTTTTGATAATTGATATTATATATGGTTAATTCAATTTGTTTTTCATGGTATAGAAATGATGAATTTGGAAACCAAAATTACAAACTCTAAGATTTGCAAGAATTATATGACAACAATTTAGATAGAAATAATGAAAAACCAATAGTATTGTGGATATGAAACCACAAAAGTACAAGTCAAGGTTTGGGATGTTTTATGATTATCTTGATGAGATGCATGATTATGTAAGGGTTCTTGTACACAATGGTTTTCTATTAAAGTAACGAACTATTAAGAAAAAGTCTACTAGGATTATGAGATATGTGACATTTTCATATAGGTGTAATGAGAAGCCTAGAAGTCAGTCTTCTAATATATTGAGGCCATAACCTATTGCGAAATTTGGAGGATGTCTCAATGAAATTAGAAAATGAGTGTATGAAATTAGTTCTTGAACACAACTGTAGAGTGAATTTGGCGAAGCAAAGTATTTCTCATTCAACTGCCACATTAGTTCAAATGTAAAAAGTTACCTTAATATAAATGATGAAGCAAGAATTAAGTTGCACAAAATTTCACTTTTGTTGTTGTTGAAGTAGGTGGATTTGAAAATGTCTAACTCATTGAAATAGATATAAAAAATCACATTGACCAAGCGAGGAGATTATAACTCAAAGAAGGGGATGCTATGGCAATTCAAGCGTAATTTAAGAAAATACAGAAAGAATTCAATGGCTTTTACTTTGGCATAGGCGTGAATAAAGGTGGTCAATTAGTTAACGTATTCTGGGCAGATCTAAGGAGTAGGGCAATTTATAAAGATTTTGAAAATGTTACACTCAAAACGGCATGTCTTATAAATAAGTAGGACATGTCATTTGCTCCTTTTGCAGAAGTTAACCATCATGGTCAGTCTATCTTACTATATTGTGGATTGATTTCATATGAGGACATTAAGACATTCACGTGATTATTTCAGTTATGGCTATCCTCATGTCTCTTTCTCCTCCCAATGAAATTATTTTATAACAAGCTAAAGCAATGAAGAAGTCTATTAAGATAGTTCTCCCTAATCGATGGTGCTTGTGGCATATTCTAAACAAGGTGTAAGAACATGATGGCATTCAATCTTCATTGCTTTCTGCTGTTTATAATAAATAAAACCCTGCTATTTTTTAGACAACTTGACATGACATGTTTATGAAATATGATTTAGTTTGTAATGATTGGTTAAGTGTTTTAGACAATGAAAGGCATCGTTAGGTTCCATATTTTGTGAATAATAGTTTTTGGGTAAGAATGTCAACAACTTAGTAAATTGAGAGTATGAATACTTATCTTGATGGACATGTGACGTCAAAAATAACATCAAAGCAATTTGTGGAGCAATTTGAAAATGCATTATTAAATAAAGTTGAAAAAGAATCACATAAAGCTATTAACTATTTAAGGCAATAGATTTCATATGTAACTACTTTTGAAATTGAGAGGTAAATTCAAGAGGTGTATGCTAACTCAAAGTTTCATTAATTTCAGCAAGAGTTAATTTATTTAATGTATTGTGATATAATCAACTATATGAGATCATTGTATGATGTCAACTAATAGGGTCTAGATGGTAAAAGAAGAAGTTTCAAAGTCATTTTTGAAAAAGATGAAAATACAGTTAGATGTAGCTATCTATAGTGTGAATTTGTAGGGCTTCATTGTAAACATGCCATATCTATGTTATTCAGTAACTATATTACTCTATTTCCAGAGGAATATATCTTATAGAGATGGAGAAAAGATATAACGAGATTGTCATGGTAAAATGAAATTTAGTTCTGATAAGTGGAGTAATTGATTAACAGAAGTAGTATGGAAAAATTTATGATGCTTTTAGTAATATTGCGAACATAGCTACAAATGATGAAAAAGAAGTTACCAATTTGTTATGAATTGGATTGAGAAAATAAAAGTCAATATACTTAAGAAAATTCATTATAGAGGTAAATGAAGTTGTAGAAGTAATGCAAGATGTATGATGAATGAGAATCAATAGATTGAGAAGAAATATATATTCAAGAAAACGTCACCCACCATTTTAAAGGAAACAATTGAAGGTTGAGAAGAAATATAAAAGGAAAATTAAGGCAAAATTAAACTACTTAGTTAAATTATTCTACAAATAATTTAATTATAATTATAATTTATCTTTTCATGGATTTGTAAGACTCAAACATATAAACTCCGTTATCTTCTAAGGTGGATATTGTAGTCCCAACGTAGGAACAATAAGGATTGAGTAAGTTTAGCGTTCTTTGATATAATACTATTTAATTATTTTATTTTCGATGGTCACTAAATTTGCAATTATTGTACATTTATTAATATTAAATTTTTATATGATGACATATACCAAATATATTACATTATTTGTTTATGCACCTATGCTTGCACACTAGTTACAAGGTTGTGATTTTATCTATCATTTCCTTTTGATTCTTGCACTATAGGTTACAATTCAATTTCTATATTTATGCTTAAACAATTTTGCATTTCTTGGAATGTAATATGGTCCTTATTTTGTGTAAACTAGCAATCTCCATGGCTCCCATTGCATCCATCCATGTTGTTGTATTCTTCGCTTTACACCTTATGAAGGATCTCAACAAGGGTGCTTTTAGCAATTACTACTCCAACAAAATGACAATGACAATGAAGTTTGAAACAGAACTAACCGATTGATGATTGAGTTAATCTTTTTTTATATTACTTTAGTCATGTTTTTTTTATTAGTTAGTTGAACAATATTAATCTAATGCTAAATGATTGATATTTGATAGAGTCATGCTACATTTTTATTAATTGAATGTGGAAACATTTTGAAAGTTTTTATCCATATATTCATAGGTTGAGCATATTAATATTTTAAGGGAGATTTTGTCAAATCCTTCTCATATTTTATAGCATGAGAATGATCCATGCAGATATGTAAACTGAAGATTTATTTTAAAACGAAGATGAAGGTGAATATAAGTGAAAAGAGTAGTTTATAATATAAACAGAACCATTATGACAACAAGAGTAGCACAAGTAACATGAATGGCTTAGAAATGCCAAACTATACAAAAGACAAAAAAAAAAATTATCAAGTTATATTATTCACATAAACAAATTACATAATGAAATCACTATTCTTAAATTACAAAACACAATGGAAAAAAATAATTAATTTAGAAATTCCAACAATCGTTCTTGACTTCATTAGTTTGCATGCCCTTGTCATCTGATTCCATGTTAGTCTTTTTAGTCTCAATGTAACTAAAGTAGGCAATTAGTCATTCATTTTCCTCTCACAATTGTAAGCATTGTATGCTAATTCGACATCTAATAATGATTCGTAAGATTGGAATGAATTACCCTTAAATCTGTTACTTGCCTTTTACAGTCAGGCCAAGATTCATATATGCCAGGTTGACATCCTTCAAATATATGTAATAAGTACGATGTCCTATTAAGTTTCTACATTTGATAAAAATCAAATACAAATTAGCAATATAAAGAGAAAAAGAAAAGAATGCATTCTTTGTATGTTCTAATAGAACTTATTTTCATTATGATCCAGGTTATGTTATTTTTGTAGGATATAACTTGTACATTGATCATCCTAAACCTAATAGAAATTAATTATAACAATCAACAAAATAGTTAAACTAAACTAGAACGATAAGATTTTGCATTTTTTCTGATATAAGCTTAGGAAAAACAAATCAAAGCAGCAAGCCTTTAAATTCTAATTATCCAAACCGAATAAGATATATCATTCCATACAAATGACTTTAAATCCACTAAAAAGCTTAATAAAAATAAAAAAGCAAATCCTTTAGCTAAATCAAATAAAATTATATATCAAAAGAAAAAAATTGATATTTTATTTTTTTATTTGATTTCTCAGGAACTAAACAATATTTCCCAGGAACTAAACAATATTTCCCAAGTCTACCTATCACTTAAACATACATGCAGGCCCTTAAAAAGTCATTGATATTAAGAAATCAAGAAAAAACGTATACTTAAAAATAGTACATATTTATTGGATTCAAAATTAGCAGTTAAATAAAATAAGATCCCAAAAGAATCAAAACCCCCAATAGACATACTTCATCAAATCCCATAGATAGAAAAATAATTAAAATCTACATTTCTAATGACTAGTTTCTAGAATTTTAAAAATATAAATACAAAAAAATCTAAACATCACTGGTAAAACAATTCCAAAAAATTGAATATTAATAGTATAAATCTATATATCTCCATCGCAGCCTAACAAATCAAAACTTTTCCCAACATATCAAGTGAAAAAAGGTCCAAGTTTGTCTATTGTCAAGCAAAGTTGTTAGGTTGGTAGATGATATGAACAATATGACGGTTGGTCGATGATGTGGTACAACTAGTTAGTAATGGGCATGCATGATAGAGACTTTTATAGGTGAATGAGAGCAACAGAAAGTTTTGTGGGTGAGTGAGAGGGATTGGATAAGAATATAGATTTTTTTTGAATTATTCAAATTTAACAATTCATTCTTCATGATTGGATTCAACCTTCTCTATTGCTCTACAGAGTTATTGTAACATTCTTTCAGTAGAATTTTGTGCATGCAAATAGATGGGTTGATTCCTTTAATATCTGCCATTATCCAGCCAATTGCCTTTTTATGTTTTCCCAACACATCTATTAAGCTTTTCTCTTGACCTACATCCAAAGAAGATGAAATAATTGCTGGTAACGTGCTATTATCACCAAGATATACATATTTTAAATGTGAAGGCAAGAGTTTTAATTCTAATGCTGGTGAAGACTTTATAGAAGGTACATGAGGTTTTATTTTCTTGTTTAATACATCTAAAGATTCAAAATGTCTATCTGTTCTGAATGGTTGCTTTTCTCCTAGCCATGCTATACCAACTATGTCAGCATCTTTTTCATCAAATGTCACAACTTCAAATTGGATGGTACTGCAGCAGTTGTTTACCTGCTCGGCTACAGTAAGATCTACAACACTAATGAAATTATAATCTTCAATCTTATCAAGACTCTTCATTGCATCTAATACATTAAAAGTAACTTGCTGGTCATTAACCCTCATTGTCAATTCTCCTTTTTGCACATCAATGAGAGTATATCCTATGTCCAAGAAAGGTCTTCATAAAATAATGGGAACCTCCTTATCTGCCTTAAAGTCTAACACAATGAAATCAACTAGAAAAATTTATTCATCACTACATACATTTTTTATTTTTCTTTCTGGATAAGCATGAGTTTTGTCTGCAAGTTGTAAGGTCACTGTTTTTGGTCTACATTCACCAACTCCCAATTGCTTGAAAATTGATAATGGCATAAGATTGATGCTAGCCCATAGATTACAAAATGCCTTACCACTATATTTGGTTCCTATGGAATAAGGAATTGTGAAGCTTCTTAGATCTTTCAATTTTTTAGGTATTTTGCTCTAAAGCATGTGGCTGCACTCTTGTGTTAGAGCAATAGTTTTGAATTCTCCTAGCCTTATTTTTCTTGCCAAAATGTTTGTAAAAAACTTCACATAGTTAGGCATTTATTCCAAAGCTTTTACAAATGAAATATTGATATAAAGCTGCTTTAACACCTGTAAATTAGAAATTTGCTGAACTGTTTATTTTGCTTCTGCTTCTAAAATGTCTACAAGAATGGTGGTGGGTGTCTTAACTTCTGTGCAGTGGCAGGCTATTTTTCACGTGCTCTGTCTTGTTCTGTTGCAGTTGATTGTACAATATCCCTTCTAATAGGTGTTGAACCATCTATTGCTATAGGTGCTGCAGCTCTATTACTCTTACTAGTGTGTTTATTAGTAGAAGGAATAAGCTTTTCTTCATTTTGAACTTTTTCTTAAGGTTGAAGAGGCTAACTTTTTTTCTTTGGCATGCCTATTGGAATATGTACATCTTTTTCAGACCTCAGATTAATCACCTTGTATTGTTCTTTTCTTTCTTTTTTTGGATCTTTTGTGTTGCTGGTTAGACTTTCCTAGGGCCTGTTGCTGAGTGCTGTGGCAAGTTATCCAACTTGATTCTTCAAGTTTCTTAATAACATGGCTTGGCTTTGAATAACTGTTTCATTCTTCACAAAATACTCTTTAATCAGGGCTTTAAGAGAACTAATTTGGTCATTACTGGTGTTTTTTCTACTTTGATTTTGTTGATGAAATCCAGGCAGTTATGAAGGTCTGTTTTATCCATTAGTTGCTATAGCATGCTGATTCTAATTACCTAATGAGAAATTTGGGTGCTACCTCCAGCCTGAGTTGTAAGTGTTTGAATATAGATTGTTATGGCCTTTCTTACTAAAGTTTCCCACATAATTAATTGAGGTTGGATTCCTAGGATAGTTATTAAATAAGTGACCCTCTCTACAATAGACACATGATACTTTTGTAACTTGGTTAATTGTTGCTGGAGCAGTGATTAGAGCCTTTACTATATTTGTTAATAAAGTTACTTGTGCTGATAAGGCTGTTAGGATATCTATATTATGCACTCCAGTTGTACTTCTTGCTGCAGATTGTCTAGTTGATGGCCACTGATAATTGTTGTTGCCAATTCTTTCTAAAATCTCATAAGCTTTATTGTAAGATTTGGATAATAAAGCTTCATTCATTGAAGCATCCACCATAAACCTTGTACTTGGGTTAAAACTATTGTAAAAAGTTTCCAACTGTATATAAAAAGGAATACCATGATGTGGATATATTCTTAGCAACGTTTTGAAGCTCTCACATGCATTATACAAGCTCTTATCTTCCAATTGATGAAAAAATGTGATCTCATTTCTCAATTTTGCAATTTTAGTGGGTGGAAAATATTTCATCAAAAACTTGTCAGCCAAGTGATTCCATATTGCAATGGAATTTGGTGGTAACGAATTTAGCCATGCCCGTGCTCTGTTTCTCAAAGAAAATGAAAAAAAGTCTTAGCTTCGGTGCTTTCTATGATGCTCCAGCAATCTTAAAAGCATCACTTACCTCCAAAATCAACTTAAGATGAAGGTGAGGATTTTTGGATGGCAATCCATTAAACTGATCGATAGTTTGTAACATCTGAAATATCACTGGCTTTACCTAGTAGTTATCTATTTTAACTTCAGGTCTAACTATGCCTGAATGTATTGCTTGAGGAGTCAACGCAATATAATCTCGAATGGCTTTATCTCTGTCGTCTGGCATATGAATGATATTATTTCCTAGTTGCCCAAAAACATGCTGTCTCTTTTGACCTCTTTGTGCGTTCAATGGTTGTAATTTTCCTTGGTTGTTCAAATCTCTCATATTTTGTAAGTCATCCATTGCTACAACAACCTTTGAATTTCTTTGCTCTCTTCTTAATCTCTTTACAGTTCTCTCAATTTCTGGATCAAAGTAGAGCTCAATCTGTTTATCTTTGCATATGCAATGATTGCCTGAACAACTGTCAGCATAGAAAAATAATTAAACAATAACTTAAATAAACACTATAAAAATTTATTTCACAAATCAAAATAAACAATCAATCCCCGACAACGGCGCCAAAAACTTGTTGGGGTCAATCTCAAGATATGCTATGAGTATCAGTGCGCAAGTGGACACAACAAGTAATAAAGTAATAAGTATTTGAGTATCGTCTCCACAAGGATTGATGCTATCAGAGTTGCTACAAAAATTCTTATGGTGCAAATTCAATTAAATCAAATTAATTCTTTTCTCAACTAAATTAAACTAAATAATTTAAATGAAAGAAAAGTAAAATGCAATAAAATAAATTAACATGCCTCACAAAAGAATGTAATTAATAAGAATAATGTAGTTAAGTGAATCAACTCACTTAATGGCATTGATTATCTCTTGTTACAGTACTATTGCTACAGCAATTACTATAGTACTGGGTAGAACTCTAATGCATCCTCAGCAGTTGCCTGTTGGAATTCTTATATCTATATACAAGTTAACAATGACTAGTTGTTATGCCATCATAAGATATAACATTCTATGATCAAGGTTCTTAATACCCTACAAGGTGAATCCCTATGTCTAGTTCATCACTAGTTTTAGATTACGCATGGCTTTATTCAAATTGAGTTAACACAACTTGAGAAACTTAATCTAAAATCAAGTATTGTTCTGATATGTTCCACTAAAACAAGTCCTTTTGCGGCTCTCTCTTAGCTAATATCACTAAATAAGTGGTAAGCCGAAATAGTGAATTAAATTAAGCACTATCAAAATAAAAATGTTATAGCAATCATGCAACAACACAATAAAATCAGTCAATAAACCATCAAGTTCGTTTATCACCCAACCACAATAAAATTTAGTTCATGGTTTGCGACAAAATAAAAATAAAAACTATTTCAGTCATCAAGTACATCATCATGAATTAAAGAAAACAAACAAAATAGAGATAGAGGTGAGTGATCCTCCTAAGTTCTTGATTTCTTTCTTCCCATGCCTGCAATCTCTTTATTCAGCCCTAGAATTTCTCTTTTCTTTACTGTTTTCTTTTTCTCTTTTGGTTATTTCTTGTGGTTGATGACTATGCTCTCTTTTTCTTATGTGCCTACTTTTTTTATAGTTGAGAGTTAGGGCAAACGGAAGTTTAGGACATGCATTTTTTCATATTTGGAAATTGCAGATCGCATCCTTTTTTTGAAATTCCAGTAGAATTTTCTCCTTTGTTGCTCTAGGATTGCTACAGTATCTGCACTGTTTCAGACTCATTTCTGCTATTCTACAGCCAATTTCTTTCCTCATTTTTGCAAGCCCATTGCATATCATTCATTCCTTAAAAATTATACTTTCAATTCCCTACAATTAAGCACGTGATCTAAGCACAATTTATTCTAAATCAACTTAATTTATTGTGAATAAACTAAAAATAGATAAGTATGCAAAATATAACTAAAATGAACTTGAAACATGTCATTTACCCTTTAAGTAACCTTGATTTAAGTCCAAAAGTGCTATAAATAACTCTCTCATTTTATAGAGTTATCACCTATTGACTTGGCTAAGGGGCATGATGACAGAAGATGTGTTAAGCATGGTAGTAATAGCATAAAACACTCATGAACTCTGGTTTACCATTGAAGAGAACATGCTACCTCAAACCAAAGAAAAGAAAACTTAGCTAAAAGATAGCCTATACTCTTTCAAGAAAAGAACAATCAGACTAGAAGAATTCTTAAGGTAATTAAAAAACATATGTGACAATCTTGCAGTAGTCAGGAAACTTATCAATGATAAAGATAAGGTTTTTCAAAATGCTCGTCCATTAGGCCCCAAGTATGTTGACTTTAAGATTATCATTCTTGCCAAGCCATCTTATCCAACCTTCAAACAATTCATTTAAGCCTTGTAGAATAATGAACAAACCATTTTTGCAATGAGGAAAGAAGAAAAAAAGGATCAATATAAACCAAGCATTCTTTGGACAAATGGGCAAAAGATGAAACCGACAAGGAGGAAGACATGGTTATCATGGTGGTAAAGGTCCTCATCATAATAGTGGAGCAAAGAACAATTATTCTAGTCATCAAAAGTTCAACCATGGCAACTACCACCTTAGGCAACACCAACAAAATTGTAGTCCTAATAACCAAAATTACCACACTTAAGAACCAGTGAAGCAAAATAGTAATGATGTCATGAAGGAAGAAATCATAATTTGCCAAATCTGTAGGAAGAAGAATCATAGTACAATTAAATGTTGGAATTGCTATGAATATGATTATCTAGATTAGTTCAGGCCCTAAGCACTCTTTACCATGAATTTCGGTAACAATAACACTAATCAACAGTATTATGCCGATTTTAGTGCCACTGCCTATATGACAAACAATACAAGTAACCTAAAACATCTTACACCATATAAGGGGTTTGATTGAATTCTTGTAAGAAACAGACAAGAATCGCAAATATCTCATATATGCACCAAAAGCATAAGCAATAAATTGGAACTCAAAGATGTTTTAGTTGTACCCAAACTTAAAAAGAATTTACTTTCAGTTAGTTAATTGATTGATGACACTAAATGTGTTTTTGAGTTTAACACAAATGGTTTTGTTGTGAAGAACAAAAACAACCAGGTGCTAGCCAAAGGAAATAGACGTGGAAAGTTATTTGCACTAGAAGAGGACTGCAAAGTTGCTTTTTAACTACAATTAAAGAGAAACCCGATTACAACACGTTGTTAATCTTATAATATTGATTTTGATGATAACAAAACTTATATGTACTTGATTAAAATGTTTGAGTTATTAAAATGAATTTCTTAAAGACATAAACATGTTTAAAGAATCTTAATGACCGTTAACTTGAGTTGGAAAATTATTTTTTCATAAAAAGTCATCAAAATATAAATTTTAGAAATTACCCTTGAACCGTTTATTATAAAAGGCGAACAATTTATTTATAGAAAAGTTTTAGAGCATTCTGGAAATTAACGGTGAACCATTTATTACTAACGGTGAACCGATAATTTACAGAAAGGAGAAAACTTTCTAATCTTGAGCCGTTTAGCAAAAACGGAGACCTAAGTTTGTTTTGCATGTTTCTAAAAATAAACGGCGATCCGATAACGGAAAATGGTAAATCGTTTATTTAAAATCTAAGCGTAACGACTATTTGGATAAGTCAAAACGGTTAACCGATAGAAGCAAACGGCGATCCGATTATTCTCAGAAAGTCAACAACGGCTAGTTTTTAGCTCCAACTATAAAATAGCTCAATCAAATTCAAATCAAAGTGATCCAAGAACTATCATTGAACTTGCTATTGAGAAAAACAATCTTCCTTGAGCTTTAAACTTGTTTTATTTCATTGATTCACACATTGAGATTTCAATTGTAATCATATACATTGTGTGAGAGATTAGTTGATTGTAATCTTTGTTTTTGAGTGATTGTAAGTGTTGGGATACACTTGGGTTAAGAGATTGGGAATCATCTCTTGATTGTATAGGTCCATTGACACCTTGAAGTCAAGTGTAAGTGATGTTGAAGCCTTGGAGGCTTGCTTAATGGAATCCTCAAGCCCGGTGAGCTTGGAGGCGTAGACGTAGGCACGGTTAGCCGAACCACGTAAAAATCTCGTGTTTGATCTCTTCTCCCTTATCTTTTTAATTTCGAATATTGTTAAATTTATTGTTTTTAATTTGATCAAGACAATAGTTTTAACTGTTGTGTGCTTATGTTTTTAAAGAACCTAATTCATCCCCACTCTTGGGTAAGCCTAGTTAGTATTTCACACGTGGCATAAGAGATTGGGTCACAGCAATCCTAAGATTGTTCAAGCTTTGAAAAATCATGGCTTAGTCAACTTTCCTAGTTGGTTAAAACAATTAAATTTGTGTGTTTCATGTCAATTAGGCAGAAGCTATAAACAATCTTTTGAATTATCTATTAAAAAAAAATCAAAATTTTCTCTTCAAAAGATTCATTATGATTTTTGCTATTACGTTTTATTCATTGATGATTATTCTTACTAGTCTTGGCTATTTCCACTTAGAAATAAATCTAACTTTTTTTAATGCTTTTTAAAATTTTAGAAATTCATCAAAAATCAATTGGACAAGAAAGTAAAAATTTTCCAATGTGATGGTGGTGGCGAGTTCAACTCCATTATATTTCTCAATCATCTTGATCAATGTGGAATTCAACGTCAAGTATTTTCCCATTATATATGTTGGGTAATTTCTTCATATATAGGTGTCAATACGCAAGTGTACATAACAAGTAATAAAATTATAAGTATTCGAGTATCATCTCCACAAGGACCGATGCTATAAGAATTGTTATAGCAAGTAATTATGGTGCAATTTTAGTTAAATCAAATTCTTTAACAATTAAATTAAACTAAGAAATTTAAATAATAAAAAATAAAGTGCACTAGAATAAATCAACACGTCTCACACAAGGATGTAATCACTAAAAATGATGTAGTTGAGTGAATTAATTCACTTAATGGTATTGACTGTTTTTTCTATTACAGCAACGTTGCTACAACAATTACTATAGCACTGGATAGAATTCTAATACATCCTCAGCCGGCGCTTGTTGGATTTCTTATATTTATATATAACCTAACAATGACTAATTGATAAATCACACAAGATATAGCATTATATGATCAAGGTTCTTATTTATCCTACGAGGTGAATCTCTATGTCTAGTTTATCATTAATTTTAGATTAAGCATAACTCTATTCAAATTGAGTTAACCAAAGTTGGGAAACCTAATTTAAAACTAAGTATTGTTATGATATTTTCTACTAAAACAAACCCTTTTGTTGCTCTCTCTTAGCTTGTATCACTAAATGGGTGGTCAACCGAAAGAGTGAATGAAATTAAGCACTATCAAAACAAAATACTATAGTGATCATGCAACAACATATAATTTCAGTTAATAAACCATTAAGCTTGTCTATCACTCCATCACAAATAGATTTAGTTCATGATTTGTATCCAAATAAAAAATAAAACAAATTCAGCCATCACATACATCATCATCAAATATATCAAAAATAGATTAAGTTGGATTCACAATGCTGCTCGTGATGATTGGTTTCTTCTTCCTCATTTTGTTTCTTTACTTAATGATGATGTATAATTGAAAACTAAGGTAATTGGACGCTTAGGGCATGTATCTTCCATATTTGGAAACTACAGATCGTAGATTTTTTCTAAGATTCGCTCGACTTTTTCTCCTCTGTTGTTCCAGGATTGCTACAATAATCATGTTACAGCAATGGTGCTACAACAATGTACTGTTTCAGACTAGTTTCTACTTTTCTGCAACCAATTTCCTTCCTCATTTTTTCAAGCTTACTGCACAATATTTCTTCTTTAAATTTGCACTTCTAGTTACTTACAATGTAAACACATACTCTAAGCACACACAATTTACTCAAAAATCACCTAATTTATTACAAATAACTAAAAATAGATAAATACACAAAATTAAGTTAAAATGCAACTAAAACACATCATTTACTCTCTAAGTAATCTTGATTTAAGTCCAAAAGTGCCATTGATAACTCTCATTACACATAGTTATCAATACACCATAAAAAAATAGTGTTGCTTAACACATGCATTGACACATAGTTGAAATGGTATTCACTATAATATATCATGCATATATTCCTTTAAAATTTTAGGTGGATGCATTTCTTACTGCTATTTATGTTATAAATCGAATGCATTTATCTATTTTAAAAAATCAAAGTCCTTATTACATGCTTTATCACCAAGTACCAAATTTTATGGCTCTTGAAATTTTTTGTTGTAGATGTTTTCCTTATTTACGGGATTGCTCTAAACTAAATTTGATAAAAAATCTTACCCATATATGTTTATTGGCTATAGCCTTATACGTAAAGGATACCAACGTCTTCAGCCTGAAACCAAAAGGGTTTTCATTCCCTGGCATGTTATTTTTTATGAACTCTATTTTCCCTTTTTAAAAAATCTAATGGTTTCCCGAGTGCAAAGTACTGAAATCATAAGTTTTCTTGATGATGATGAGTGGCTGTCCAAGAAAACCATGTCAACAAAAGAATCAAATTCTCTATCTAACTCGAACACTGCTAGAGTTTTGTTTATTCATGACAATAGTCTTTGTTCCACACATGACAGTTATAACTTCCACGAATCAACCACTAAATAAATTTCTCACCCACAATTCTTAGTTAACTTTCCTGATATCTTAAACGAATTATCTGTTGAGCTTTGCATTCTGTCTACAACCATGACGCCTCCATCTAATTCATCCACTATTATGCAACCCATGCTTATACATAATAAAGCTTATGCTAACTCAAATCTAGCCTTCAACATTTTCCAATCTTATCATACAGAGCCAAAAACACTTAAAACTGCAATCAAAACCGTTATCAAACCAACCACAATCAAAACCGTTTTAGCCATCGTTGTGAGCTCTAAATGGACTCTTAGGCAACTTGGTGTTCGCAATTCATTTTTACATAGCCAACTACAAGAAACCGTTTTCATGGAATAACCATTTAGATTTCTTGACCACCATTATCCATCATTTACGTGGAAACTACATAAATATATTTAAGGCCTTAAACAAGCCCCAAAGGTATGGTTTGACTGTTTCTCTTATGCCTTGCTCCAACTTGGTTTCTCCAATGGCAAAGTTGATAGTTTTATGATTGTCTTTAATAAAAATTCCATTATCATTCTCATTTTAATCTATGTTGACAATGTTATTATTATAGGAAATAACAATGCTGCCATTCAGTTAATCATCCAACAACTTAGCAAGCAATTTGCTCTCAAGGATTTTAACTTGCACAAGTATTTCCTTAGTATAGAGGTTCATCATTTTGACACTAGTTTATGTCTCTTATAGGCGAAATACAGTAAAGATCTTTTACACAAAACCAACATGCTCGAATATGCCTCATTCCATACTCTTTTAGCTTTCAAATCTCCTACTATTGCAACTGATGATGAGCCATTTATCTAGCTATAGAATACAGAACTTTAGTTAGCAGCCTCTAATACCTCACTTTCACACGACTGTACATCACTCATGCTGATAATTGGGTTTGCCAAAAGTTTCAAGCACCAACAAAGGTTGACCTTTAAACTATCAAAAAGATCATTCGCTATGTCAAAGGCACCTTGGACTATGCAATTTGCTTTATTGCTCAAAGCTCAAATCACTTGTATGGTTTTTCTAACTATGATTAGGCAGAGAGTCCTCGCACTAGGAAAAGTACCACTAGATATTACGGTTATCTTGGTTCTAATTGTATCTTTTGGTGTTCTAAAAAACAAAGCACTGTCACAAAGTCTAGTGCCGAAGTTGAATATCAATTTATGGCCACTGCTGCTGCAAAATTAACTTGGCACACTTATCTTCTTCATGATATTAGCCTCACTAACATCCGCCTACCAACTTTATTTTGTGACAACATTAATGGCCTCCATATGAATCAGAATCCTGGCGTTCATGCTCACATGAAGCATATTGAGATTGATGTCCACTTTATATGTGATCAAGTTTAGAAAGGTTTCTTTTAAACTAAGTATATTCGTACTCATCTTAAGATTGCTGACATTTTAACTAAGGCTTTAAACAAGCAATTGTTTCTCTTATTGCACAGCAAACTTAGTGTGCTTTGCATGGCACGACCATGTTTAAGGGGGGGTTGAAAAGAATAATGAGTGTCATAAAAATTAGCTGCATTCTCAGCCACTATCCAAGCACATGATCGAAGCAAAGTTGGCAATCTGTACTAGCTTGCCAAAACAAATTAGGCCATTAAGATTTAGTCAAAGCAAGCACCTCACAAGGCAATAAATCATTGATGTAGGATGTTATTTTAGTAATTTTAAGATTTTAGAATTTTATTATTTTGGGACTTTCTATTTTAATTTGAGTCAATTATGGTCTGTTTCCTAGTCTTTTATTTTCATAATAATTTTGATTTAGTTTTCTATTTTTAAGCTAACTTAGAGAAAACATATTTTATTTCCATTATAATTGAGATTTAATTTTCTTTTTTAAGTTAACTTAGGGAAGTTGGTTTCTTCTATTATAAATAGAGAGGTCTTGTAATTATTTTGAAAACTTTATATTGAATAAAATCCTCTTTTATAATTTTCTTTAGGATTATCTATCAAAATCTCTCTTGGAGAGTCATTTGGATTAGACCATCATTTAATACCGTTTTACGCGTCATTAAAAATCTTATTGAATTATTTTTATTAGAATGATATTTAATCATGCTATGCTTAGAGCATAACCTAATCGTGTTAGTTGATCCAATACTAAAATGATATCTAGTGTTCTCTACCCAACCAATTCTGCTTCCACTATACCTTGGCCCATCAATTGGTATTAGAGCAATTTTGTGCAAATCGCACAGTTTTCCTAGGTACATACATCTATTCCCACTAAATTCATAAAAAAAAAGAAAAAAAATTGAAACCCTAGCTGCCACAACCCCACACCATTGCTCATCTACAATCCGGCCATATCATTACCACCCACAGTAGCCACCAAACTAGACAGCCATAACCGACCTAATCCTAATCGATCCTGACTAGAATCGCAACACCAGAACCACTGCGTGAAGCCATAAAACCCATGATCTCTTCCATATTAATCATAGCCAGTCTCAATGTTTTTGTCGCCATCATCACTGTCTAGAACCACCATCAAACTTGCCACTCATAGCCTGTCAAATCCCAGCTAACGCTGCCTTCAACCACCATTTGAACAACCACAAATTTCCAACCCAAACTCGTGGCTTTGCTAAGCAATCCACCATCGATTTCGCTGCCTTACCATCTACAATCATCACCAAAAGAACCCCTATCCCCTGCCAACTAAAAGCTTATCACCAATCACCACCAACGCCGACTAAAACCCACCATAAGCTGCTACCTAATTTAATTTTTCGGCTTAATCACTACGAATCCGATCAATCCACCACCACCATGTTCCTCACCACAAACTGTACCAGATTTGACCCTCACCACACCCAAATCACAGCCACTGACCACACCAAACTCAAGAGTTAAGCATTATTTACATTTTTACCATTGCGTGGAAACTTGACAATAAATGACAAAATACCATCTTTGCCCTCCTATTTATCATGTACCACAATTATTTGTATACAAGCATCCAAACAAATTTCTTGATTGGTTAGATAAGGTTGAGCATTTGTTTTTATTTTTGCGCACTCTTAAAGAAAAGCAAGTATTGTTTTTTGCTAGTAGACTAAGCATAAGTGTTTTCAAAATGATAGGATGAGTTGCAAACTTCTCGACTTGGCCAAGACAAATGCAAAATTCGATCATGGAACCGTATGAAGCTTATTTTATGATATGAGTTTATCACTCTAGATTATTGTTTGGTTCAACAAAGTACAAGATCGATTTTTGCTTATGCTTATGAGTTTGAACAACTTTATAAATGTAATTATTATTATGAGCTTGAAGAGAATGCAGTTATAAGATTTGTAAAAGGACTTGATTTACATATTCAATAAAGGATGTCTATATATACTATCAATACTTTACAACATGAAGTTCATTTAGCTAAGCAAATTGAAGCACAAACCAAGTCACAATGACAAAAAAGCTTAGATGATGTAATTAAACATATTGTCAAAGATCTAACCAAGTAATGGTTTGTCTCTATGATAGTACCTGAAAATGCACCATTAAGTTCACCTATCATTGAGAAAGAAGACGCGTGTAAGATGCCTGAGGAAAATGTACAATTTATTATCGATGTAAAATTTCAATCTAACAATCCGTGTGATAATGTTTCCTTAGAGCACAAGAGAAGTGTTGAAAATGATGAGATTTTTTATCTCTCTAGGATTTTTAAAGAAGAAGAACAACCTATCCTTAATTTGTGGATTGGGCTTAACAATTAAATCAATATTGTGCAGAAAAATCAAGTTGAAAAAGCTGAAATGATCGAAATGGTTCTACTTATTCACATTGAAGACAAGAAGATTGTGCTTGAAGAAGATTTGATTGAAAATGTGAAATTTATTGAAGAGCGCATTGAGCAAGAATTGCGGAAACGCAAGAGTTATTTGATCGTTGTTTGATCTTGGAAGTCTTCATCACCTCGAAGAATGTACAAGCAAAAGAAGTTGATGAAGTATGGATTCTTTAAAGTCTCGAGAAAGATTGATGAGAAAGACTGCAAGTTCGAATTACAAGATAATTTGGTTTTACACTACAAGTTTCACCCTCTAGATTGTATTCAAACTCGATGATGAGTTTCTTGTAAGAGGAGGAGACTGATGTAGAACATTATTTTAGAAACTTTAAGATTCTAGAATTTTATTATTTTGGGACTTTTTATTTTAATTTGAGTCAATTATGGTATGTGTCATAGTATTTTATTTCCATAATAATTGTGATTTAGTTTTCTATTTTTAAGTTAACTTAGTGAAAGTATATTTTATTTCCATTATAATTGTGATTTAGTTTCCCTTTTTAAGTGAACTAAGGGAAGTGGGTGTCCTCTGTTATAAACGGAGATGTCTTACAATTATTTTTAGAACTTCATATTCAATGAAATCTTTTTTTATAATTTCCTTTGGGATTATCTATCAAAATATCTCTTCTAAAATCGTTTGGATTATAGCATTATCTAATCTCACATTACACGTTATTCAAAATCTCATTAAGTTATTTTGATTAAAACGATATCTAATCATGTTGTGACTAGAGCATAACCTAATCGCGTTGGTTGATCCAATACTAAAACGATATCTAATGCTCTCTACCCAACCAATTCTACTTCTACTACACCTCGCCCCATCATTATATCAACAGCTAGTCTCTTAATAGTTGATAGTTTTATCAATGCGTGATTTGCTCCAATGACTATTAATGTATCAAGTAATAACTCTGTGATTTATAGTTGCCTTATTAAATGGGATATCAAGTGTATATAACAATTCTTGTACTTATTAAAGGAGCATTAAGATAATTTAGGAATAATAAATGCATTAATCAATACTGTAAGTGAAAAATTGGTAGTTTAATATATATACACTTTTTAGTGTCAATCACTAGGGATGCTCTTGATATATGAGTAAAAGAAAAGGCTAAGTTGAAGAGCTTATTGGTTGGGAATAAGTAGAGAGTGTCTTTGACCATCAATATGCAGACTTCCAATACGATAGCCAACTACCTGATCATTACAATTCATTTTAATAATAAATAATGTAATTTATATAGAAGAATTTTCAATTTTAACATTATTAATGATCATAAATTAAAGGTAATTAGTAAAGAGCTTGAAAAATGATTGATTGATTGGGGTACAGAGCAATTATTCACTACAACTATTGACAATAAAAGTGTAAATAATGGTGCTCTTAAGCATTTAAAGAATAGAGAAAATATTTTAAGGGATGATGCCTTAGTGTTAGATGGGATTTTTCACAAGTTGGTTGTTGTGCACATATATTGAATTTGATCGTTAATGAAGGGTTGACTGAATTAGAGAAGAGTATAGTCAGTGTTCATAATGCTATGAAGTATATGAGATCTTCCACTGTAAAGATGCAAACATTCCAAATTTATGTGCAACAAGAGAAGATTAATTGCTAAGGAAATGCAATTTTGGTTTGTCTTACTAAGTGGAATTCTATATTTATTCCATGTTAAGTATGGCGTTGAAGTTTAAGTCATCATTTGATTGGATGACACTTGAAAATAAACTTTATAATGCTTATTTTCGTGAAAAAGAGAGTGGGACTAAGAAGAAAAAGTAGGGCCATCGTTGACTAGTAGTTGGGAGATTGCTCGTTGCTTAAAGATACAAACATTCCAAATTTGTGTGCAATAAGAGGAGATTAATTGCTGAGGAAATACAATTTTGGATTCTTTTACTTGGTGGAATTCTATATATATTCCATGTTAAGTGTTGTGCAAATTTTATTAAACACGCAAGCGCACGAATCTATTGTAGAATAGATCAACAGTGACGAATGTCGATCCCACGAGGAGGTGAATTTTAATTGCTTGTAGAATTAATTTTCTGAGTAGGTGGTTGGATTTATAATGACAATGATGTAGGCTATCTATTAATTTAAATTAAAGTGGTTGGAATAAACTATTAAAATGAAGTGCTTGGATCTCTGGATCTGTACTCAACGTGCACCATCGGCTTAACATTCATTATTTCACTCCTCATGAACCTTATTCTAATAGATATGGTGCTAAGTGCTTCCCGTGCCAAATAGTAATAACCTTGCCTAGGGATGCGATTACACCAGTCGATATCTAGACAAGATTATTACTATCTGTCTACAAAAAGTCAAAACATTCACATAAATTAAAGGGAAATAAAAAGTAAATTTACCAAATTAAGCCCATGAAGCATGTTGAGACTTCACCTTCAACTCAAGCTTGAAAGAAAATTAGCTACTCATAATTGAACCAGGGGTAAAATGAGAATTTTATTAAAATATGTAGAAAATACAAGATGGAGATGGAATTAAAGAAAATGGAGCTCAAAAATGGATTCAGGGGTGTCAAATTAAAGAGGGGAGTCCCCTTTCTATAGATAAAATGAATAAATCATGGCCATCAGATTAAAACAATTTAGACGCTCAGGATTGCGGCACGTGGCAAGTTCTTATTTGATGAAACACATCATCAGAGCTGTCATTCCGTGTATATGCATGTACCATACCCACGTTTTTTCGGTTCATTAATATACTGCCACGTCACCGATCAACGCCACATCATCATTTTAATCCAATAGGATCGTGACACATTATCAGTCAACATCAGTTAAGCAGTTAATGCCACATCATTCGTCCAATCAAATGCTGCCACGTCATCGTATAGTGCCACATCATCGTATAGTATGGGTGAACAGTACTGTGAACAATGTTGTGAACAGTATCGTATATGTGAACAATATTGTATACGTGAACAGTACCATTTATCTTTTTATGCTCCTCCTAAAGTTTTCGACTACCCTGAGTTCAAAATTATTATCCGTTTTTCTATCTGATCTCTCGTTCATTGTGAAATGACCATGATGTCTCTTAAAATGCATTAAAGTAAAACATATATAATTAAATCACAAGGGACTTAAAGACATAAAAGTAGGAATGTTAGTGAGACTTGAATCGTAAAATGATAATTTTTTCCATTACAAATACACACTTTCTAGCACTCAACATTAAGTATAACGCTAAAGTTTAAGTCATCATTTGATTGGATGACACTTGAAAATAAACTTTGTAATGCTTATTTCCATGAAAAAAAGAGTAGGACTAAGAAGAAAAAGCAAGAGCTATCATTGACTAGTGTTTGGGAGATTGCTCTCTGCTTAGTCAAGTTTTTAAACACTTTTTATAGTGTCAATTTAGCCTTTTATACTTCTCTAAAGGTCACATCAAATCGTTTTTTACACTTTAATACATGAGATTAAATTTGCTTTCACTTTATTAATTTTTTTTATTCTTATAGGTGATATTAAATGGTTGTTATAATTTGATATGTCAAATTGAACAATCTTTGGCATTATTATGCGATAGTATTGATAGTCTTTTAAGTTTGATGACATCCAAAATGAAGGTGAAATTTGATAAATATTTGGAAGGCTCTGCCATGATAAATCAATTATTGATTGTTGCTTTTGTACCTGATCTACAGGGCAAAATGAAGTTCGCAACACATTGTTTTGAGAAATTTATAGCAAGGACAATATCAAATGTGCTAAGATGAAAAAAATGGTAAAAAAATTGTTGACTCAGTATATAAGTGTTATAATGCATGATGTAAATAGAGTGGAAGTGTAAGTAAAAGTAGAAGTGGAAGCCAAACCTTTGCCGTTGGAAGTGGTAGTGGTTTAAAATTTTGGGATTTGGATATTGATGACGATAACAATATGGTAATTAAAGACCGTTTCTATAAATTTAGTAAAGCGGTTGCTATTAGTGAAGGTAGTATAGAACAATCAACTGAGTTAGATTTTTACTTCATGAAGACGGAAAAATTACACAAAATTTGATATTTTATTATGGTGGAGGACAAACACTACCAATTATCTAATCTGGGCAAGTATAGTAAGAGATTTTCTTGTTATTCCAATGTCTATCGCATTTGAGTCCACCTCTAGTACTTGAGGTCGTGTACTAGATCAATATGAGATTTCTTTCACTCTTGACATAATTGAAGCATTGATCTTGCCACAATATTGGTTGCAGTTTTTTCTTTTTGTGGATACGACAATAATCCTCAATTAATTAGTTGAAGATAATAAGTATATGGACCAATCGATTGAAAGTATGTTCTATAAAATTTTACATTAATTTAAATTATTTTTTAAAGTATTTTTGAACCTTACTTAATTCGTTCAAGTTTTCTCTATATAAAATTTTGTAAATCAACAATGGCAAGTCAACATGATATTTCAATATGAAAACTTTTGTTTAACATTAAGAACATTTAGGTAAAAAGTTAATACATCTATTTGTTAGTTATAAAACTTCACTTTGTTGATTTAGTTTAATTATTAATGCTTGGCTCACTTTAATGTTGGTAATTTGGATAGTTGATGTGGTTCCAGTATAGCTTTTTTGTTATTGTGGAGTTTTGGCAAATGTTGATAGCAGTGAAACTTTTGGGGCTGCTTTTGCTTCTAATGAACTTTTGTTGTTTTGTTATTTTGTTAGTATTGATTTATAATTTGCAATAGATTCCTTTATTTGTGTGTTTTTGTGAGTTGTGACTTGGTTATGTGCTGAGACTTTTGTTATTTTATTTTGAATTAATATTTTAATTATGTATGTTTATGAGTTGTGACTTTGTTATATTTGAGACTTTTATTATTTTGTTTTAAATCGAGGCTTTTATATTTAGTGTGTAAACATATAGTTAATACAGGTAAAAAGTAAAATTGTACAATTCAGTTAATATAGGTGAAAAGTAAAAACTATAAAGCGTAGTTTAGTTGATACGATTGAAAATGAACTTGAAAATGGAGAATTAAAGCGAAGCACACTAAAAGTTTTTTGTTCAGTTCGATTCACTTATAAATTTCATTTGGCTTTAGTTCACATTATTTGGAATTGATCAGTTTCAGTATGGTTTGATTTGGTGTTGGACTAAAACCAAACCAAATCGTAAATTGCCCACCCCTAGTATAATATGGGATTTATATGTACCATCTTTGTTAAAACCTTAAATTGTCAAACTGTAAATTGCCCACCCCCAGTATAACATGGGATTTGTATATATTACCTTGGTCAAAGCCTCAAAACGACCTTGCCAAACCTCAAATACAAGGCTTTTACTTTACATTTTATAAAGGTTGTTAAAACTTATCACAATATTTATTTTGACAAACTTATGATAAAAATTAATGGGTTGTCAAAAGTTATTGGTAAATATTTTTTTTTTGGTTTTCAAAAGTGGGCACGATATTATTTTGATGGATATTGTTATAGCATCATGACTACTAGTACTACTGAATGTTTAAATGGTAAGTTAAAAGACCATTATCATTTACCCATTCAAAAATTGATTGATGAAATTCAAGGGGTTCTGCAAGATGGGTACCAAGAATATCATGCAGTGGTAGTAAAGGCAGATTCTTAATTGACAGAGTGGGCTTAAAACGATCTTAAACTAAAAGATGAAGCTTCTTGAGCCTACTAGGTTATACAATTAAATTTATATGAGTATATTTTAAGGATCCAACGTTCAATGCACAAGTTAATATACCTTATAAACTTTATACTTTTTGTGAATTTTAAGTTGGCCAAGTCTCGTGCAAGCATTTAATGTTGTTTACAGATGTTGTTCACTGTCATGCTATGATTTGTGCTCCTTTTACTACACATGTAATGCACGGTTGAGGGCATATACCGAAACTATTTGCCCAACATGGCCAATTGAGGGAAATGGGTGTCCTCGGAGAAATTTGTGATCTTATAACTTTACCTCCTCCACAAGAGTAAAAAAAAGGACACCTTAAGATAGTATAATTCCTTGCCAATGTGAAGAAAGGGTAATAAAAAAATGTGGAATGGCAAATGTGTTGGATATAATAGAAAATCATACAAGGTGATCGTACATCTTCTTACTTAGGACGATGTGAAAACCCTAGAAACGCTATTGAAAAACATGTAAGACTTTTTTCGTTGTATATTTAAGTGTATTTTACTTAATAGCCAATTCTGATGCACTTCTAATTCTTCTTTTATTTTGTAGGTGTTGACAATTTTTATAAAGCAATTACATGTTTAGAGTATGATGTTAGTCATTTATAACTTTATAATTAATACATTGCTAGGATAGTAAATATCTTAATTAGAAAATAACTAAGTTAGGGTACATTGCAATTAATATTTTGGATTACAGCCAATGTATTGAAAAAAAGTTAAAAGCAAAAGGGAAAAAATGATGACTTGTAAATTTTTAGAATATTCATTACAACAATATATATATAAACCAACTCCTACGAGGTGACCACTTTTGATAAAGTAATTCAAGTTTTTGATAACTTATGCAGCTTCTCATTTTTCTTTTCTCTTTTCTTTTCTTAAGACAAGGTTGAGCAATGGTTAGGAATGGGTAAAGTATTTTGACAAAGGAATGGCAAAATGTATCTTATTGTTAAATTTGTGGCTAGGTACTTCGAAATGTGTCATATTTTCATGAAGTACTTTAAATGAGTTTGGTAATACACTTCTAAAAAATTGAACATATACTAGTAATTCATAAATTAAAATCATAATTAATATGAAAGTAAACAATGCCATATAAGTTCTCCAAGGATACCATAATCATGTAATCATAAAATTAGTCCATATCAAAACAAAGATAGAAACAACTCATTTATCCAACATTCATTTCTTCCACGACTATAGTTAAATAAATGAACAGTTTCTTGTATTTAACAATATAGTTCTACTTGTAGTATGTGTGGATATCTAGTTTGTGAACAATGATCTCCAGAAAACATAGAAAAAATACACTATAATTTGAACTATGTCTTAATTGAATCAATAATGCAACATTAGAAATGCGAAATTATGATAATATTATATTCCAAAAATTAAGTTATTGTTGTATTAATTTTCTTCTAATGAAATGTTTTAAGAATGAATTATGGGCCAAGGTTCCAATGATGCAATGACTAATGAATGCTATTATAGAATCACAGGCATCATTGTTGAATATGCCACTGTGTTCTTCGTAATAATTCAAATACTCAAAGTTTCTAGTAATGAGCCATAAATGTAAATATTTTTGTTTGGTATGTCAACCTCACCAACGACAATAATGGTGTGTTTACTTCCAAGATTGAATTGACAACGATTGCCTCATAAAATAAGAGCGGGAATCAAAATTGTTGAGGCAGGACTAAGCTCAAATTGGGTTTAGGAAATGGTAGACTGATTCTCGCCATAGTAGGAATTAGTTTCTCATTTTCAGGATTACTAATTTTGTCCTTAGTAACTCCATTGCAATTAAAGGTCATCACAATCAAACCTCACCATCACTACCAAAATCAACCACAGTCACCATTGTTGCTTGTCCATCAACTGTGGAGTAGCAACTGGTTGTCGATTTTATCCTCATTTATGCCTTTCTGATATTTACATTCATCTTCACCATGCGATCTTCAACATTCGCCATACTTTGATATTGAAGTACAATTTTGCTTTCAATTGTAAATTTTCTCTTTCCTTTTTTTGTTCCTTTACAAATTGAAAATTTATTCATTAGAATTCTGAGTTATTGTGCTCATGACTCATGAGGTTGTCGTGTTGTTTCTTTAATTTGATTTTACTATTTTTCTATATATGTTGTTTGCACTTTTTGATTTCAAACATCTGACTAATTCTTTATCATTTTTAATGTTTTTTAATTTAGCAAAAATATCCCAATTTTAATAAGAATTAGAGAAGATTGCACAGGTTGAATCTCATTGATTTAGTCCCTTGGCATTGATTGTGAGATTTCAATTTTAATTAATCTCTTAGTTGCAATAATGAAAATTATTATAATATAAATCCATACTCCTTAAATTATAGGTTATTAAAATAGCCCTTTATCATCACTCATTTCTATTATGTGATAGCTCATCTATTGAGTTACTGCTTCCAATTATCCATTAGAAAAATGTTAAAGAGAAAGGAATGCTAATAGAAAGTATAGTCAAGATAAAATTGATGTCTTTTTTTTCAGTCAAATGAATAAACTAACACTAATTTTACCTTATTTTGTCCATGCTTTATCGAAATTTTATGTCATTAACCTTATTTTATTTTTCTATTAATTCCCTTAAGTTTAAGTTGTTTCTCTATAAAAAACAATATTTGTAATTTTTGGTACGTTGATTTTGTTTATTGTTGTGGTTCTTTTTAATTTCAAAGGATTTTGATTAATTTAAAAGGAAGATTATATACTATATTTTTTGAGGTGTTAAGAAGTGACCTTAATCTGGCCGTTTGTTATTGTAGTGCAGATTTGATTTTCAACATCGTATGATCTTCACCATTTTTCTTTATTGTGTGATATTCATTATTCGTCTTCACTGCCGACTTCATGCAACACATCATTGTATTCGCCTCTACAAGTAACGATTGAAAACTGTTAATTTTCTTTTTATTTCTATGTTTTTCTCTTTTTTATTTATTTATAAAACAAAAAAAAGAGGAATTAATAAAGCATTAAAATAGAATCATGAGATTCTTTCTAGTAACATGCAGTTAGTTATTTAAATACAGAGCATGAATATGCAAAAATTTTTATAAATGTTGTAAAAAAAAATTAAATACAGAATTTTATGTTCATTTTGTCATGCTTGATGACTGTTTTGATGATTTATTTTTGTTATCTAATGAATAGTGGCTGCAATAAGTGATTTTGCAAAATAATTTGATCACATGTGAATGGTGAAAATGCATGATAACTGATTCCCTATGAAATTATTTTGTTTTTCTTTCATTATTTTATAATGATTATATCATTGATTAATTGCAATTATGATGGTGTTTTTTTTGTTATTTAATCAATTGTGGCAATAGCAAGTGATTTAGCAAAGCAATCACTAAAATAATAATAATAATGGTGAAAGTGCTTAATTTCACATCTGAAATTTGAACTTTGATATATATATTAGTTAGGGTTAATTAATAGTTATTGAATTTATTTATGTTGTTGAGATATATGAATGATTCGATTGTTAATTAGAAAGAAAAGAATTATTGTAATTATGCAAAATTTGGTGGTGATGTTGCAAATGATTGTGGCCATGTACTCTACTATATGTTCCCATCTTTAGTTACATTATGAACGAAAATTGATTGTTAGGTCATCCTATAGAGTTTATCAATAAATGAATGTTTTGTATGAATTGGTTTATGAAAGTGGTGTAAAATGTTTGTCACAATTAAAAATGGATAAATAAATCTTTAACAAATTATGCAAGCTACTTCCTAAGAAAAATCGTTTGGAAGGTATAAAAAAAATGTCACACGAGGAAATGCTTGCAATGTATTTGTATATTTTAGTACACCATTTGAAAAATCAAGTATTTTTTTCAATTATAAAAGATCTCGTAGAATAGTTAGTAAATGTTCTCATTAATGTTTAAAGACAATTATTAGATACCAAAAAGAATTATGAAAAAAAACCAAGACTAATGTTAGAGAATTCAATGGTCTCAACATGGAAATTGTTTAAGGTATGTATAAAATTCGTTTGATGTTACTTTTACTTATGCACACGTATAATGACTTTAAAATTTTTTCTTCTTAATAATGTAGAATTGCTTGGGAGCATTAAATAGTACATATATAAAAGTTCACGTTTTAGAGGCAGATAAACCAAGACATAGAATTAAGAAAAACAAAATTGTAACAAATGTCTTGTAGATTTGTTCACAAGATATGCAATTTATTTATGCCTTACCGAGATAGGAAGGTTCAAGCCATGATATGCATGTATGCTGTGTCTAGAAAAAATGGTTTAAATGTTCCATATAGTAATATATCTAACCAAAATTATGTTTAGATTTTAAGATTGCATAATTGATGACATGACTTTTTTTAATAATATTTTATTTTTTGTCAATAAATTATTATTACTTGGTTAATGGCAGCTACATGAGTAGGATAAGTTCTCTTTAATATTTTAGAGGGCAATGTTATCATTTAAGGGACTTTAGAGATAGACACCAATTTACCACTACATAAAAGTTATTGAATATGAAATACTCTGGATATTGGCAATGAATGTTTTGGATTGTTGAACATTGTATAACTTCATTAGAACATAAATGCTTTTTACAATATGGAAATAGAAATGGGTAATGAACTAACTCTAGATATTGGCAATGAATTAGAAGTTATTGATACCATTGAGTCTTTAATGAGTAGACTACTTATAAACAAAATTTGGTCTAAGAGATGTAGAACACATGGCACGCAAGCAGACAAGTGTGAAGAGATTTTTATGATCTTATGGAATTTGGATTGTTTGATATTGTATTCTACTATTAGTTGACATTTGTTATTGTATTGTTCATTGACATTAGATAATATTTTTTTTATTTTGAATATTCTATTGTTCTTGGAGTTTGGATATTGTATTATTATTTGAGATTGGATATCGGATTGTTTTATATTGGATATTATATTGTTTTGTGAGTTTGGATATTGTATTGTTCTTTTATAGTGGATTGTATTGTTGTTTGACTACTGATATTGTATTTGAATAAATGAAATGAGTTTCGTTCCCACACTAGCTCCTAGAGGTCGGGGTATAAATAAATATTTTTGAACAACTGCTAAAGATAATTGATAAATTAACTTGTTGGAATTAAGCCAAAATCCTATATCAAGGCCTGACTGTGGTTTTAAAAATGGGTATTTGCAACAATTGGAAAATAAGATGGAAATGAGATTGCTAGGTTATGGTTTGAAAGTTTCTCCTCACATTATATCTAGAGTGAAATGGTTCAAGCAAAAATATTGGTTTATGTTTTATATATTATATGTTAGTGGTTTTGGTTAGGATAATGAAAAGGTGATGATAACATTTGAAAATGATGTTTTTTATGAGCATGTTAAGGTAAAGTTTTCACACTTTATAGTGTCATTTATACCACTTAATGTTATATTAGTAATACATTACTTTTCTTTTTTAAGTAGAAAATAAAGACTATAATTAGTTTATTTAATAAACCATTTCCACCTTATTACAACTTAGGTAATATTTATGGCTAAGATCAAGCAATTGGAGCTAAGGTGCCAGCAATGCAGATGATGATGAGGAAGAATTTCATCAAGGTGAAAAAAATTGTGTCAATTTAGGAGGTTAGTCAAATAATCAGTGTTTATGGAAAATTTCATTGATGATATATCATATACTCCTCAGACGAATACTACTCTCATCGACAAATTAATTTTGTTCCAAGTAGTTTATTAAATAAGTCCAAAAAAAAAAAACAAATCACTTGATCACATGTGCTCAAATATTGGGATAATGATTGAGTCGGTGGCAGCAATGGTCTCTAAAGTAGATGGTTTGATTAATCACTTTCTAATGATGAGAATATAACTGATTTACAAGGCAAGTTATACAGAGAAATAAGCAAAATTAAAGGCGTTATTGATGAAAAAATATATAATACGATCAGTTTGGTCTCAAAACATAATTTACTTTGTGTGTCCTTTAACTTAGCTAATCGCTTCAAGAAAGGATATGTAATGCAATACTTTTTTGTGAGATGTAGTTCGATATTAATTACGATATTGCAATTATGTACTTGTGTTGTTATGTTGGGATTTTGAACTTATATATATAGTAGGTGACTTATTTAACTAATGATGCATGAGCTTCTATATGTATTATGTAAGGATTTCTAATTTTATGTTGGTGAACCTATGTTGTATTGGAAATCATTTTGGATCTATGTATCCATTTTATGTTTGCTATTTATTCTTTTACTTTCATTTATTACCGTTTTACTAATGCAAAATAGAATGACAACTTGCTAGTTGTATGTTTTGCCATTTTTTTCATTTTAGTCCATGCAGGTTTTATAAAATTACCATGGATTTTGTAATATTTGCATGTAAGTCTTTTATTATTCAATGATAATAACATAATAACAATAATGATGATATTACTATTATTATTATTATTATTATTATTATTATTATTATTATTATTATTATTATTATTATTATTATTATTATTATTTGTTAGTTTTATTATTATTGTCCATCATGTTGTTATTATTATCATTATAATAATAATTTATTTATTTTATTATTTTAATTCATATTGTCTTTATTGTTATTATTTTCAGTTTCAATATTATTCTTATTCTTATTATTGTTAATAATATAATAGATACAAGTAATAGAAGGAATAACAATTTACTATTACAAAAAGCAAAACAATAACTCATATGCTATGACAGGTTTTTATTAACAACCGTCATTAAAAATATTTAATGACCATTATTATATAAATGGTCATAATATCTAATATTTACAATGACAATTTTATTATAACCGTCATTAAATGTCAAGCTATTGCTTTTAATGACGGTTATATGTAAGAACTATTATTAAAAGTCATTACTACAAAATGCAAAATAATAACTCATATGTTATGATGGTTTTTCTTAACAACCATCATTAAAAGTATTTGATGACCTTTACAATAATGGTTTTATTATATAACGGTCATTAAAAATCAAGCTAAATATTAGTCTTAATTTTAATGACGATTTTGTATAAAAACAGTCATTGAAAATAATTAACGTTTATAATGACAGTTGTATTAAATAACCATCATTAATGTAAAGAATTAAATAACAACGTTTAATTTTTTTTTTTAAAAAAATGTCTCTTAAAACAAGAAACGGCATTGTTTAAAATAAAACAAATAACAACACAACCCTTTTTAGTCTTAGCTCATCATTTTTTCCCCCTAAGTCTCGTCACTCTCACACTCACAAAGCCCTACTCACTTGAAATCCTTGCACAAGCACTGAACCTCTATCGACATTTTCTCATCTTTGGCTATCGATTTGGCCTTCACAGAGAACTATACGGAGTACTCATTGGATGCTTGCGCTGCCACTATCGAATTCAAAACCCTAACTGAGAATCACTCGCCCACCACATATAGAGCACCCAATCATTTGAACAAGTATAGGTAAATCATGTTCTAGTATTATGTTTGATGTCAATTTTAATGTTTTTGTCAAATTTGAACCTTATACATGTACAGGTTAGATGTGTTCTTATCAATTTCGAACCTTAGATGTGCTCCAGACATGTACAACTTATATGTGTTCTTGTCAAATTCAAATAGACATTTACAGCCTAGATATTTTCTTGTTAAATTCGGATTTTATACATGTAAAACTTGAAAATCTTACAGTGATCTTGTTAATTTAAATCTATTTTACTAGTTTTTCATATTTATTTATTTATGAAATTTGGAACTTCTAATGATTTAAATACCCGCTTGTGATTATACTTCGAGTCACAAATCTTACCTAAAGCCATGATTGGCAAAACATGATGAAAAGTAAAGGAATTATATGGTTTTCTGCTAGAGTGAGTGTTACCAAAACATGTGGATTGCTCATTTTTTTGTTTAATTCTTTTTTTTCATCTTAAAGTTTTTTGTAGCTATAAATATTACTAATAGGATTACGCGAGGGGTAACTCAGGAGCCAATACTTAGTTTCCAATCTTATTCCTATCTACTTTTATTGTTGTTGTTGTTGTTGTTTTCTTAGTTATGTATCTCTTTTGTTTTTTTTTTGTTCTGTAATAATTAAACTTGTTTTGGCTGATGTTCTTGATTTTTGTTGGTTTAGCAAGGTGGTGGCTAAATATTTTGAATTTGTTAATAAAATGTAAGTGTCAATGTTATTACATGATAATGATACTGCCCAACATTATGCAATCTACTATACTTTTTTTTTTTTGTTATAGTCTAAAATCAAACTTTTTTATTTCAGAAAATCAAAGTAAAAGAAAGAAATAACTTCTATATAGCTTGATTGATATTAGAGTTAGAACAATTTGTATAGACTTTAGTAGTATATATATAGTATGCCTTTAATAGTATATATAGTATGCCTTTACAATCATAGCTATCCTAACATAGAAAACAAAGAGCTTGAAATTGTTGTGGGAGTCTCCATGGTCAGCTTCTTTGATGCAAACCATTCTCTTTATATTGTCCATCAATCCTGATCAATAACATTTAATAATTTTTTTTTTTATCTTGCATTGACTGAAACCATACGTAAAGGTCCATACATAGTTAACTAATCGAGTATAAAAGTATTCTTTCTTTCACACTTACACATATAATTACTATAATTTTATTGTTAAATTTGATTCAGGCTACAAAGATTCTTATTAATTTTATCCTAATAGATGCTAGGATATTGAGTGATGTTGTAGTTTAAGGACTTGCAAGCAAGTTGATTTCTTTGGCTTTTGTTTTCTTATTATGAGACAATTCAAAGTTATTTCAATTTTTTTTTTCACATTCTTAGAATTTCTCAATGGACTGCCGATTTTTGAATCATGTAAATTATTCTTGTTCATGACAATGATATTGTGTAATTTTAATCCTTTAGTTCAAATCTTGTTGTTTCTACAAGTGTAAGGTATTACTCATCTAGTCATAATTCATTGTATATTGATTGGTAGACCTTTAGAACTTACCTTTTCCCTACCTTTGTTACTAGCTTACCGCACTCCTTTTGTTAATGTGGATTTGATTGCTTTTTAGCCTATGATATTCCAAGTTTTCTCTAGTCTCCAAGTATGGATTTTATGACATTCTATTAGGATTAAGTTCTATATACATTCTTTTTTACAAGTTTTTAAGTATTTTATTAGAGTATGAATCATTAGCTTGCCGTTGAAACTTTTATATGTGTTTATACATATTTAGAATGACTAATAGTTAAAAAATGATTAAGATTGCAAATAGGGTTATAAGAATTTTCTGTATATAGAAATGAAGTCTCTATGACACTTTGGTATTTGAGATTTTTTTTTTGTTTCGTTATGCTAGTAAGATTGACAAAATTTTTGATGTATTCTTGTGCATAACAAATGAAAAAGTTTGTTGGTTCCATGTCTTAAATAAAATGTCTATAAACATAAAATTGAGATTGAACCAAATCTTTACATACTTGGTAGAAAAATAGCACCTAAGAGTTTGTTGGTGATATTTTACTACAATTTTTGCAGAAAAATAGCACATGAAAAGTTATAGATACTATTTAGCTATTGTTATATAGTAAAAACATTACATAGAACTTTCCAAATGGTGTTTTACCATTGTTTTGTAAGCAAAACTACACTTGAAAATTTTGGGTGCTGTCTTACTGTAATTTTGTTGCTAAAAGCACCTCTGAAAAATTTCAATTGCTGTTTAGATGTTGTTTTGAAACTTCTTTAGTTGTTTTTTTTGTTACGTCTAAACTTAATCCTTTTTTTGTCTTTGGTAATTAGTAGGTATAACTTTTCCAAGGTAACATCCAAGCTTGCTGAAAATTCTTTGGTTAAGAGGTAGTAATATAAACTATAGGCATTCGTTTTTATTTTCCAATGCATAACTAATAGGTAGTGGATGGCATATGGATGATGTAGTTAAATGCTTTTTTGTTGTCTCAAATTAAAAAAATGTATTATCATTTATTATCAAATAGTTATTTTGTATTTTTGTCTATCAACATATACTAGTTTGAGCAATGGAGAATGAAAGAATTATTAAAATATTGTGTTTGATAAGCTAGAAAATGATAGAAATTAGAAGGAAAATGTAACTAACAAAGACAAATAGTATTTGAAAAATTTTATAAGTGTTATTTTGTAGCTAAAACAACACCTTAGAATTTTCAAGTGCTATTTCCTCTTTTTTTTTCTTTTTTTTTCTATATTTTTTTTATAATGTTCATACTAATTTTTTTGGGTAATTAAAAGATTTTTACAAGACAACATCTAAGTACGTTGATTCTTTGGTTATAAGGTAGTAAACTTCAGGCTTGAAATGGTTGAGTCATGGAAATTAGATGTAGAAGCTAATTTGTATTCTATTGTTGATTAATGATCATTAAAGTTTTTTTTTGTAAAGCTATCTTTGTACATGAGACATTTAAGTGAATTTAATAGGAAATTGAAATTAAAACAGAAGCTTCAAATGGTTCTTGAATTACAAATTATTACTATTATTATTTTGTAATCAACAACAAAAAGACGATGGTTATGACATAAAACTGTCATTAAATGTCAATATTTAATAATGGTTTTTTAAAAAATAATTAAAAATATATTTTATTAGATGGAAATTAATGTTAGTTCATTAAAAAACATCATTAAAGGTATAATTTTAGTGAAGATTCTTTAAAAACCCATCATCAAAGGTATCATTTTAATGATTGTTCGTTAAAAACCGTCATTAAAGGTTCAATTTTAATGATGACTCATTAAAAAATCATCATTAAAATGGTACCCTTTATGACGGTTCTATGCAAAAAAAATGGTGATTAAAACATATGTAGATACTACAAATAATGATTGTTTAATGCAATAACCGTCATTATAAATACATTTTTAATGATAGTTCATGAACTGTCATAAAAAGTATACTCCTTTTAATGTCGCAGCCTAAGATGAGTCTTAGATCATTTAAGATTGTCATTGTTGACTATTTTTTGTAGTAGTGATTAACAAAGGACATTTTAATAACTTGCAACAATTTATTTAATTCCAAAATAAAGTAAATATATCACCAGAAATAAAGTCCATTTTGATTCTAATTTCTATAACTCTAGTAACCAATTTATTTGATTCCAATTTCTCATTTTGATTCATGCTTAGTAAATCCATTATAATAATGTACAAAAGAATTAATTATCTGTTTATTGTAATTATTTTCAATTACGTATTATTATACATATTGTAATTTTAAATAAATGTATTATCCCATGAATGGTTTAGGGCAAAATTTTAGCTTTAAAAATGTAATCCCAATGGTCCTTCAATAAAACTCTTTTGTTACTATCCAGGATTATATGGTGGGCCTTTAATTACTTATCTTAACTTATCTTGTTGGCACCAAACATGGATTAGTATTATTTACACCAAAATATTCCTCTCCCATTTGTTGGTGGTAAAATTTGAACATGAATTATTTTGATTATGACAGTGTATAGCATCCCTCATAACCTATAAGCCTTTAAAAAGAATGAACAAGGAATTGAAAGGGTAGGGGCATAATGAAAAGATCCCAAAGAATAAGTTTTAGCCACGTTAATAGCCTAAGAACGACAGAAGATGTCTCTTTCAATATACCAAAATTGTCACGTGTCAACTTAGGACTAGCAAGATAATGACAGCTCCACCAGTAAAGCCGTAACATATCATCACATCTTCGTCACCACCAAGATTACCTCCAAAATATCTCATTATATGTCACATGAATCACATATAACAAATTAAGATCACAAAGTCAGCTGCCAATTCCATCATCAATGAGTTTAGTCATTTCAAAACTCAATTGGCTCATTTGAAATGAGCCAATTGGAAGTAGCGACAGTCCCATAGAGGACAGATGTCCAACTCTAGAAAACCCAAAAGTCTTAATGAGAAAGTCTAGATTACTTCCATACCCTTACTTAAGAAGGGAAATAATCAATAACCATTCGACATATGTTTAAAAGGACATAAAAATGCCCTTAGAGGTACTTCCCTTTATAAAGTTAGGTTAGTCTAACAAAAAGACAAGTTTTTTTACTTATAAAAACACAAACATTCTCTCTTTTAAAAGGTTTCTGTGATGCCCTTAATCTCTTTAAGCCCCAGCTAACTTAACCATCAAAATGCCATCGCTGGCCACCACTGGCATCACCTTTAACAATCATTTTCTTTGATTTTAAGTTCATCTCTATCATGATCATCCTTGGAAAATTGTCCCCAAGAACTTAGTCTCCGTTATCATCAAAACTATCTATTGAAGTGAAGATCTCATGGTGTTTTTAGGTTGAACCAAAATTAGATTAAAACACCATATATGGAAATTTTTATATGGAAATTTTCTAACGAAGGTTTCAACACTTTATTAAAGTACGGAAGAATTGTTATATCATATGATTTAATAATTAAACAACAAAAAAATATAAATTTCAATACACTGACAAATAAAAGAAAAACATAGTCCTCGTTGTATGCAATATGTGTTATATATTTTTTTTTGTATTTTATAATTCTCATTGTAATCAATATGTTTTTTTTTGTATTTTAATCACATCACCATTTTAACTATGACATAATCCCGACTATCTTCAATCGCATCAGAGGTAGATCTACTCTATTCATATTAGTGGAAAAAATATCTACCCCTATTTAATTGAATTTGAATTTACCCAAACTCAATTAAAGTGGGAGTGTAAGTGAGTCCTACATGATTAACTCTATTATGGTACAACATAAATTTCTAGTTTCACGAATATTAGAGAGATATATGCTCTATACATGTTAATATTCAAGAAATCAAACTTTGCTGAGATTTATAATAAAAATTCTGCTAGACTACATTATATTAATTTTAGAAAAACATAAATTTCTAATTTTATTAGTAGCGAAGGGATATCTCACCCACCCACATTAGTGGGAGAAATCTACCTCCATTAAATTAAATTTACCCTTATTCAATTAAATTGGGAGAAAAATTGAATTTTAAATTAAATCTAGCACCATCTAAATTTATTGAAAAGAAAAGTAAGTCTTAAATTAATGTATAATGGTATAGTTTAGATTTTTATTGATTTATTCCATCCAAACTAATAAAGGAAAAATCTATCCCTACTTGACCAGAATGGGAAGATCTTGAGAGAATGGGTTGTTGTCAACCGGCTTTGTAGTTTTGCTCTTTTTTCAAAAATTATTTGGTTGAAAAGAATATCAATAATCAAAATAATAAATCAAGATGATTAAATAGATCGCAGGATAAGTGCGGTACAGATGATACGAGCTCCCTTCTACTGGCACACAGACGCCAACCAGACGACATAAAGGGTCCCACAACAACTCGAGATGCTCTTCTCAATTATCGAGATCAGACTCTCCGTTACTGCACAGTAACGGCAGAAGCGAATCTCGTAACAGTGAGAAATTTTGGAGTTAAAAAAATCCTGACTCTGAAACGTGTCAAACTCTCATTCGTCTTTGACGTATGGATGCTCCGGGCATGTAATGTGTACGTACACATCATGTTATTTTTCCCGCGCCGAGACGATATGGTATCCCTGAAAGGGGGCCCACTGTAATAGTTAGAGAGATAGAGAAAGTAAACAAAAGCGAGGGAGAAATTTTAGGGTTTTGTAGCAAAATCCTGAACTAATCTTACTGAACACCGTTGTTTTTGTCGAATTGGAACTAGAGTTTTCGTTGCTTGATCCACTGACATCTCGTGTATCGAAACAAATTTCGAAATTTGGACTTCAAAATCGTATGTTTTTGAACTTTCTTTATTAAATTAATTTCTTGAAATCTTTTTTTTTTTTGGCTATTTTTTAGTTTTGGAAGCAATTTTTGTTTTGATTATCTTCTTTACGAAGTATTAGCAGTTGATTCTTTATTGGAAATTTGTGAATTTGCTTGTACAAATGTAGTCACTGACAGTGTTTCTGTTTGAAAATTTGTTTAAATTCCAGCCAACTGTTAAATTTTGTTAGCATTTCTTTGACTTTGAGAAACAATCTGGGTTTTGATTAAATAAGCAGGTTAAGATTAGATTGCTTTGAAATATATGGACGACACAAAGCCCTCAGTCACTGCATCCAACAACTCTGAATCCAACGCTGGGATCAATGATGCCATTGAAGCTCGATTAACTGATCTGTGCAAGGTTTTTTATTGTTGAAAATATTTTTTTTCTTGTAACTTTTATAAAAATCGATCTTCTTCTCTTATTTTCAATAGCATTTCGTGCTTTTTACTTTCTGGGATTTCCTTGTGATCCTAGGCTGATTTTCTTTGTTATTCTTATGTTTTTTAAATATTTTCTTAAATTAAGAGTTGGACTTTTTTAAATTAAATTAAAAGCAGGGTTTGATTGCAGAATGCATTGTCTGTGGATGAGAATACTTACGAGGAAATTGTAAAGCTATTTAGAGAAACAAAACATCTTTTGTTAGCAAACATCTCCGCTATTGGAAGTGGAATGGTATTTTGCCTTTTCTGCATATGTGTTCATATGTTGTAATTTTCCATGTATTAATAAATGTAAAGTTGCTAATCTACCTTTTATTATTTAATAGCCAGAAGAAGCCGAGCGGTTTTGGCTTGCATTTGTTTTGTATTTGGTTAGAAGGCTGAGTGAAAAGAATGGAGAAAGTTTGCAGCAGGGATCTAATGATAATGAGTTCAATTTAAGCCACACACTGAGAGTTATGAAGCTGAAGTATGTTGTTCATAACCCATGTGAATTTTTGGAGTTTAATTGTAGTTTTTCTTTTTTGAAATGAAAGTTTCTTGCATCAATTTACTCTTTTCTTCTTTTTTTCTTTTTTTTACAGCATAGTGGATTTTTCTAAAGAGCTACCTCAGTTTCTTGTCAAGTCTGGTCCAATATTAAGTAACATTTATGGGGCAGATTGGCAGACCAGGCTTGAGGTATTGACACAATATATTCAAGGATTGCATTAATATGCTTCTAGCATTCAAGATTGTTCATCTTTGTTCTGGACATCACCCATTTTTCTCTATTCAGGCAAAAGAGCTGCAGGCGAATTTTGTGAACCTCCGTATTTTAAGCAAGTGAGCATCTGTACCTCTACATTTCCCGCTCTTAGTGCTGTCTTAAATAATTAATGCCTTGTTCTGTTAATCATCTAATGACATAGTTTAGCCTCTTTTATTTTTAAATGTCTTAGCAGTAACATTCTTGGCACTCATGATCTGTGCTGAATGAAACTTTAAAATGATGATATTGGGCTTAGTTGCATTTTCATAGGACATATTTTGTGAAAAAAATGCATTGACTGCACTATTATGATACTTAGGTGTCATTGCAGCTGGAACATTTTACCCACTTACATGAATGCAGTTGTGTAAATTCGTACATACATGACTGCAGTACAGTTTTTTTTTTTTTGGAGATTTAGAGAATAAAATGAGATTTCAACAAATATAGTTAGAAAAGCCATTATACACAATGATAGTTAGAAAATGTAAGTTGTTTTGTTATTTTTCACAATGTAAACAAAACCCTAGAAACATAAAACATAAAATAAATGTAAAATATAAAATACCTTGTTGATTGGATGAATAATGCACTTAGTTGCAAACCAAAATCTCAACACGTCGGTTGTTCGTGAGTGATTTCGAGAGTGTGTCTTGGAGTATTTTTTGTTGAGTGAGGAGTGAAATGGTGAGAATGAGAGAAGCTTTATTTAGTGTGGGTTGTATATATTTGTTTTAGGGATTTCTTATGTACATAATTTTTATGTATGAGGCATAAATAGATAAATACTCTTATTTTGGGGAATATTTAATTAAAAACCGTTTGAGAATGAAAGAGAAATAAGGGTAATTTGGAACTTTCCTTAAATTATTGTCATATTAGTGGGAATATTGATTATGTTATCATATATGTGGAAATAGGGGAGTTTTATGTCATCAAACCAATTTCCTCTAGCAAAGGGAATCTCATTTGGGTTTCCCTGTAGGTTTAACCATTTAAGAAACCTAACCTTCTCTTGCTTATCATTTCTGCGCAACCAATACCAAAATAGCAAATATAGACTAAAAACTCAAAATGGGCAGCAATAACAAAACAGAAACCGAAGAAACGCGAAAGCTAATTGAAGAAAATTCTGAAGAGGAGGGAGAAGAAGGAGAAACCAAACAAGATTGGGGAGATTGGAGCGAAGATGATGGTGGCTTAGAATCAGGTTTTCTGTGTTTGTTCTGTGATGCTGAGTACAGTTCGTGCGATACACTCTTTGAACACTGCCGTTTAAGTCACTGCTTCGATTTTCATAGTATCAAGACTGAATTAAGTTTGGATTTTTATGGGTTGTTTAAGCTCATCAACTACATTCGCTCTCAGGTCAGCTCAGCATCAATTACTTTAACTTATTTTAATTTAGTTAATTTTGTTATCGGAGTTCGAACTTGTTGCCACTTGAAGTGTGCTCTGGAATTTGTGGCTCTGTTTTCTTTACAAGGTCCAGGTCCCTTGTTGAACTGAATTACCCTTCAGCATTCCAGTTACATACTCATGAGAATTCAATAGAATTCAATATTGCACCAGCGGGTGATGTTATCATGCAAATTAGTGTAAATACACATTTCTCCTGTAATCAGCTTAATGTTGCATCTCAAAATCTCCGCTTGGCCAACTAGTAGCTACTTATACAGTACTTGAATTTTGTCATCATGTTTTGTTTCCTTTCATTTATCAGGTGGCAGAAAATAGATGTTGGATTTGCAGGCTTACATGTCAGTCCAACCAAGATCTACAGAATCATTTACATGGACCATACAATTTAAAAGAAACTAAGCTTCTTTGGGACAAAGAAAACTATTTAAAACCATTCATGCAGGATGATAAGCTTTTATACAGTTTCGATGAGGATGAAGTGGACGTGGAGGACAATGATACAGAACTTATGAGGGATGTGATGAATTTTGAAGACATTTCCATTGATGATGGGAGTTCGAAGGAGAAGTCAGCAACAAATACTTGCACTGCTGATGAAATTGGGAAGGTTGCGGTTGTTTCCACTCTTAGTGGCCATCCCAACATGGCAAATTCTTCAGAAAAGGTCATAGTCAATGGTTTGGATTCAAGAGAACATATCGGGGCATTTGATAGCAAGCTTGAAGATAAGGATTCAAGAGTCTCTCTTCTGAATCTTGCCGCAAAGGATATCAAGAAAGTCAATGAGAGTTATTTTGGATCCTATAGTTCATTTGGCATTCACCGGGAGATGATTAGCGATAAGGTGTTGAATTCATTTATTGGTTCCTAGTTGAACTGAATTATTAGGGGCATTTTTCAGTCATGTTAGCTAGAAGATGGCTAGTCTAGGAAATGTGCTAATCTTTTTTGGCTATGTTATTTCATGGTTTAATTATGCAGGTAAGAACAGATTCTTATAGGCAAGCTATTCTGGAAAACCCTTCTCTGATGAAGGGTGCTGTTGTGATGGATGTAGGTTGTGGAACAGGCATATTAAGGTCAGATGCCATGTGCAAGCTCTGTTAAGTTTGTATGGAGAGATTTGGAATTTCCTTTTAAAGATTTTCTTTTTTTGGTGAATATTAGATTATTTAGTGTGGAGTTTGTTTTCATTCCTGATGACTGCTGAAGTATTGAAGCCAGTGGACTTCTGAGGTCTTGTTTCATCTTTTATATGAAAAAAAAGATATATTTTTAATATTTCCAATTATGTATATTTATGAAATGTACAATTTTCGGTTTGGTGCATTTGCATGATAATGTGAAGAATTTATTGACTACTTTTTCTTTTCTTTTCTTACCTTTTTTCCCCCCTGAATGAAGTAGAAATTCCTCAAGTTCATGTTTGACTTCATTATGAGCAGCTTGAATGATGTTGATCAGTCATAATTTGTTCAAAGAATTTTTTCCCTAGCCTGTGCAAATGCACTGAGTCCGCTCACTTTATTGGTGTGCTGAAACTGGAGGCAAACCTATTGATAATAGCTGCCAGTATGATCAAAAAATTTGCCACCATCTGATGAACTTATGTATGCACCTAAACACAGTTTTCACTTGCAGTATATATTTATATATGTAGATATGGATTTATGTATGTCCTATATATATATATTCTTATGGATCTGCTTTGTTTCTAATTTATTATTTCAGTGTCTCATAAATGTGGAAGAAACATCTGCCCATAAATGATACCGTGTCACCAATGTGACTGCTCACTTTATGTCAATGTATAATAATTCTCTGATACCCTTTTTCTATTTTTAGTCTGTTTGCAGCACAGGCAGGGGCTTCAAGAGTAATTGCAGTTGAAGCCAGTGAGAAGATGGCTGCAGTTGCAACTCAGGTAAATAATACCTCCATTTGTAGCTGCTGAAATCACCTTGTTATTTCTTCTAACTGTGCTTTGCCCCTCATTAATTTTTTCTCTAACTGCAGATTGCAAAAGACAATGACTTTAACGCTGGGAAAATGGAGGTAGTTCAAGGAATGGTTGAAGAGCTTGGTGAATCCATGCAAATTCAATCCCATAGTGTCGATGTATTAGTGAGTGAATGGATGGGCTACTGCTTACTGTATGAGTCGATGCTTAGCTCAGTGCTTTTTGCACGAGATCAATGGTTGAAGCCTGGAGGTGCCATCCTTCCTGACACGGCAACTATGGTGAGTTCCATAAATTTTTCCATTTGTAGTCCAATTTGTGATTTGGGGTTCATAGTGGGAACTTATTTGTTCTCTTTTTTATTTTTAAGTTTGTTGCAGGATTTGGAAGAGGTGGTACCAGTCTTCCATTTTGGGAAAATGTGTACGGTTTCAATATGTCTTGTGTAGGCAGGGAAGTTGTTCAAGATGCTGCTGGGATGCCTATTGTTGATGTGGTGGATGATCATGATTTGGTGACTGATTCTGTGGTTCTGCAGGTTAGTGTCAGATTCCATAATTATAAATTTCTGAGATACATGTACCATTAATGACACTCAAATGCTTTATTTTCTGCAACTATACATGTGCATACCCTCTTTTTTTTTTCCCCTTCCTTGACATCATCTTCTTGTAATTATGTATCAATCTTTCATGATTGTGCCATGTGCTTAACTACCTTATATGGATTATATATATTTTCAAAAGAGAAGTCTGATTTTCGGGACCAAAAGGATTTCTTTCCTTTACCTGAGTGGCTGTGATGATAAGGAGCTTAAGCCATTATTGCGGCTCAATTTATCTCCTGTTTTCTTTTTTGTCTCTCCACCCTCTCAACTGTATTGAGCTTAAATTCTTATAAAATATAAAGATATTGAGATCAAGATAAATTGAAAGTTTCTTTTGCCTGTTATTGCATGCATGGTACTTCAATTAAAATCATTGTGTAGCTTTTAGTTATTTGGTCACAAGTTAGCTTTGAGGATTGACTTTGTTTGTTGAAAACTTTTCCTTGAAGACCTTTGACCTGGCTACAATGAAGCATGATGAAGTTGATTTCACTGCAAGTGTTGAGTTGGAGCCAAAGTTGGGTGATTCAACAAGCAACTCAACAGAATTTAGATCAACAACCACCTGGTGCTATGGCATTGTTTTATGGTTTGATGCTGGTTTTACTGGCAGGGTCTGCAAAGAAAAGCCAGTTGTTTTGTCTACATCTCCATACGCGCCCAAAACACATTGGTCACAGACCATCATTACATTCCAAGAACCAATAGCACTGGCATTGGGAAATTTAAGTGCTGATGGATCAGCCGCCGTTGGTACTGACGCATGTCCTGCAAGAAGAATACATTTGCGGGTCAGCATTGCCCGTGCTGCTGAGCATCGCAGTATTGACATTTCCTTGGAAACTGCCGGCGTTGGTCCTGATGGACAGAAACACAGTTGGCCGGCACAAATATTTCATCTCGCTTAGAAGTTGTGTTAATTGTAGCTAATGCATGTTCTTGATTGGTTCAATACAAGTTAGATCAGTTTCTTTATTACTTAGGCTTCCTTTGCTACAACTTTACAAATATAGTTTATTTAAGTAAAATTTTAATAAATAGAGTTTTTATCGTAAAAACTTTAGTTGTTTAGTAGTTAATAAGAATTTTTATTAAAAATTTAAGAAATTATTTTAATAAGTAAAATTTTTAAAGTTATGTTATTTTTAAAGTTATGTTACGAAAAGAATAAAATAAAATTTTCAAATTAGTCGAGAATATTTTAAGTATTTTAAAATTTGAAATTTTTTTTTCAATGTCTATTCTTAAAAATTTTAAATTTAAGTTTTTTCTAATAGAGGTAAAATAATGTATTTAAATTTCAAATATTTCATTAAAAAAAATTAAACAGTAAAAATTATAATAAATGCTTATAAGATTAAATAAGAGTTTATAGTCATTAAATAAGTCATACCAAATAAGTATTTAGTGTATTACTATGTTTTTCGTTGGAGATTTTTTTATTTTGTTTTTGCAACCAGAAAACGTTGGCTGTCATTAGTTTTGAGAGGGACTATTAAAATGTAACTGAGTTTTTTTTTTTTAATGAGTTCTCAAGAGAGTTTTAAATGATATCAGCAAAAAAGATTGTAAATATGCACTTTCATGAATAAATAATTCAATTTGAAATATCCCACCCTTCAAGATAAACACTAGTATTAATGATTTAAAATATTGTAATTTGTGCCGCGGACAGAAAAAAAAATGATCGTGCTTTTGATACGTTTCAAAGGTTTTAGAGATATAACAATTAGATTAAATCAAATTGCTAGAATCAAATCATTGGATTTATTTTAAGTGATTCATCATATCAATAAAATTGATTTTGTTAACAGATTTTTAACGGAGAGAAAGAAAAATAAGGGGGGGGGGGGAGGCTTTTTTTTTTTTTTCCTTCCCTCCAATTAACAGAAATTTTAACGGAGAAAAAGGAAGGGAGGGGGTCATATGACAGCAAATTGGAATCTGTATGGTTGGTTGTTATTTTAAAAAGTATTAGGGGCCTAAATGTTACTCTTCCTATTATAATTAATTTCGTGGGCCCGGAACTTCGTTGGACCATGGATATGCATGGATACACATTATCACTTCCCCCTTTGGAAAATCGCCAGTTAAATTTCTTTTTATTTAGGAAGAAAAAGTAATTGTAAATACAAGTAAAACAAAGGTTTTTTTTTTTGGGAATAAAAGTAAAAGAAAATACAAAAAAATAAAAACATTTTGCTCATCCTTATTTTATTGGCGTAACTCACACCATCGCTCTCTCGAAATCACACAAAAGGTTCTCCCTCTGAACTACCTCTCTCTGGATTTTTCTTATTTTCTTCTTAATTCCTTACTCATTTATATCTTTTATTTATTTATTTTTTTAATTTATGTGATTGTGGCTTGTGCTCAGGTGGGTAACAAAGAGAAAGATCTGATGTACTTGCTGGTGGATCTTAATTATACAAAAGATCATGATGGCCCTTGAACATAATGGTGAGTTTCTTTTTTGTTTTCGTTCATTTTAAATTTTTGCTCTGATTAGTTCTGCTTCACTTGTTTTATGTTATATTAAATTTGTGTGTAATTTATTTAGTAAAATCAAAGTTTTGTTTCTCATTTTCTCAGCTTTTAGTGAACAGCTTTCTGTGATGTGATTCTAATCTAGTATTTATTAGTGCTTGTGGAATTGGGATTGAGTTGTTATGGCTTTTAATCCGCAGATGCTGTTGAATTGAAACCGTTAATTGTAAGATTTAATAATTAAATGGAATGGTGGTTGGTAGATATTTGGCTTTTAATTGAAAGTAGTCCCCTGTTTTGGAAGTAAAGCAGAATCACAATAGTTACAAATATAAACTTTGATTGGACTAATGAGAAATTGTTTGATGTGGGTCGTGATGCTGCTGCTGCTATGTAATTTGGATATAATTATGATTAATTGTTTCGTTGGTGGCTTGTATCAATTAGATATTTTAAGTGTTGCAGTTAATAGAATCTTATCATCAAAAGTTCTCTTTTCATTAATACTTTGGGTTGTGATGGATGAATGATTTTGCAGCTAGTATGCATCTGCACTGATTTAATGCTTTGGGTTGTGAAAAATACTAGGATTTAATGGTAAAATAGAATTGACATTTTTGTATGGCTTTGATTGATTTTGAGTGGATACCTCATCCACTACTAGAGTGTATGTCCATTATCTATTAATAGAAACACTCATAGTTTCTTATCAAAAAGAAAAAAAAAGGGAGAATAGAGGAAGGGTAATGATGAAATTCAAAACTTTATGAAAAACTCAAATATACTTAAATCAACTTTGGTTGATTTGAGAAATATAGCTAGGCATATTTAGACTGTTGGCTTCTCATACTTTTACTAGGTCTAGTAACAATAGATATTGATAGATGGTAAGAGGCCACATTAGAGCTAAAAACTTATTTATAGCTGACAAGACTGTTAAGCTAGCAAACAGGCCAGTCCATTATATTTCCTGATTTGACTAGACTTCACTTTACCAAAAAGGAAATATCAAATCAAATCAGCTTTGCTAAGATCCTAAAATGTACCTACGATATTTCCAACTGAATTTGTAGACATGAAACTTATAACAATTGGCATGAGCTTCTAAAGAGTGTAATTTCTCTCAATCCAAACTAGTGGTACACCATTATGGCTCTACGCGAGAAAAAAAGAACTTTCAGTTGAAGGAATTAGGTAATAAGTAGTAGGTTAAGGAGGAGAAGGAAGTAGTTATCCAAAGAATACAACAAACGGTCTTCTCTGTGCTTTCCAGGCCCAATGCAAGAATTGAAACAATGAATCTGCCCTCACTTCAAAAGATGCATGAATAACCGAAATATATCACCTTATACTACTATTTCCTCGTGCGTGACCACAAAATACATAATCCACAGTCATTGAACCTAAAGTTGTTGGAATATATAAATAGGATCTTTACATACCGTTATAATGTAATTTAATGGAGTGGTGAACCATTTAGTTCCCTTGTCTTGTGGCCTTGCCAATTGTTGTCTCTGAAGTTTAGCATTTTTCATAGATTAGATAGTGCTTCTCTTAGGAAAAAGATATTGGATGATGCTTTGATCAATGTGCTAGTTTTTTATTTTATTTATTTGTTATTTTTTTCAAAGGAAAATGGTTGAAAGGCCTTATTGCAATTGTTTGATTATGTGTGTTTCTAATTGTATTTGAAGGGTGTTTCAGGGGAAGAAGTCTAATAACAAAGGATCAAGATGAAGCTCAGATGTTTTATTCTTACATGTCTTAGTCCCCTCTTCTACTTTCACAATTTATTTTCTTTTTGAGATTTTTTAGAATATCTATATTTACAAGTCTGTATTTTGTTTTATTGCTTTATTGGTATATCATCATATGCTTCCAGAGTACACGTGGTTGCTTCCATACCTTTTACTTTGTTTTGAATACACTTTCTTTTATAATACACAAAAGAAAAGTATACTAAAAAGAAAAGTCAGAGGGTTTGGTTTCTCAGCAGCCAATGTCAAAGATGCACATCCTTAAGAGTCATTGATAGTTTTTTCTTATGATACCCAATCCCTTATCTTTCTAAGCTAAATCCTGTTTCACTGTGCATTATTGGTAGACCTTAAAAACATTGTTAGTGGGGAAAGGTTTTAGTATCTCAAGTAGTTGGCCCCTAGGGTTTGAACCTCTGATCTCTTAGTTATGAACTAAATGTTTGATCCTGTCAACCTGCCATTGTGGCTCTCCCTAAACTATATCCACAAAATTCACTAGTTTTCCTTCCATGTTTATAGAAGTCTCTAATAAATCTTTACTAAATATGTTGGAAGGAGAAAATATCTCCCAAATCTCTGAATTACCACATGGGAATATGCCTATGTTACAATTAAGTGTGTGAAAAAATGTCTGTGGAGCCTATGCATACTAAATAGTACAACCCAATTATATTGGGTTGGTTGCAACTGTAATTTTGGCCCATAGTTTAATCTGAAGGGATGACAGGTTATATTTTTTATTGAATAAACGATGAGCTGGTTTCTATCTACCACTTGGCCTATGTGCTTTTATCTGTATTCTTACCACTTAACTAGCCTTTTAAAAAATCTCTATTCGATTATGGTGGTTTGTGCATTGGGGATTGGCAGTATTCTATTAAATCAAGCGAGGGGAGTGTCTTTTAATCCTCAAAAAATGTAAAGAAAGATGGCATCAAATTTAAATCTTCATCATCAAATTTAAATCTTCATCTATGGCATATATGTTTAGGCATTGGGTCTGTCAATCTGGCTTAGTTAGTGATGTTAATGTGGCCTAAAACCTGCAAATATTTTTCCAAAATTTGATTTATAAGGCTGCATACCATAGTTTCTCTAGAGAATGCACTTTGGACATATACACAATGGTGCGAAGACTTTTGAACCTTGGGTGTCAACCTAGTGTACAAAAAAGTTATTTAAATGTTGATAAGCAGTTTTTTGGTCCACAAATCCAGCCGTGGACTCGAGATTTACTGCATTCCTTTTTTAGCGATTTGGCAATAAGTTGATTTTGTGACATATTTTCCAAATAATGTTTACTTAGTATAACTGAGTATGTACATTTGGCCAATGCCTTATATGTCTTTGGCTGGTATCATTTGTTATTTTATTATGCTAGATGATTGGTTATGGATTCTGATGTGAAAATTTCTTAGTACAGCTTCATAAAAAAGGTTTGTTATGTATGTTTTACTGCAGAAGCTATGCAGAGGATGTGTGAGGCATCCCTGAAAGGCCTCCAGAGCAAGGGAATCCCTTGTAACCTGCAGTATAATAATGGGAATTCAGTTGAACTTAAAGTTGACACCAGTGTCCATCCAGGTGGGGATGCCGGAGAATCAATTCATCAGTTAAGCAGTGAGTTTGTGGAATATTCCAATGAATTTTATAACAACCCCACCTACCAACATGATTTTGGTTCATGGTCCACCTTCTATCCTGACTCTCAAAAGTTGCATCACTGCCAAATGAATTCTTTTGAGAGCCAATTTTATCCCTTTCCTGTGGAAAATCAGTTTCAGTTTGCTCCATACAATATGCTCACTCCAGCTCAGCCATATGATTTCCAGTTTCAAGAATTTCAGTATTTTGTGGTAATAGACTTTGAGGCTACTTGCGACAAGGACAAGAATCCTTATCCCCAGGAGATAATCGAGTTTCCATCTGTCATTGTGAGTAGTGTAACTGGTCAACTGGAAGCATGTTTTCAGACATACGTGCGGCCGACTTGCAATCAACTGCTGAGTGATTTCTGCAAGGATCTGACAGGTATCCAGCAAATTCAGGTTAGTTCTGATTTGCATTATTTTTGTCTACCATAATAAAACCTGATTTATAGCTAGATGGAGCATTTTTTCCCCTGAAATGTGATTAGTGAAATGATTGAGTGAGTCAGGTTGGCTGCTCCAGCGTAGCAGTCTGAATCGGGGCTTCAATTATCTTCTTGTCATCAGAAAGAATCTAATAGATTGTATGATTAGGTGAAATCTCTGTTCAAGGGATTCCTTTTGGTTATTAATTAAGTCTTGAGTATCAAATTTAGGTTGATTGGAACTCGATATTAAGCAATCACTGTTTTCTATATTGTCACTTGTATTTCCCGCTGGTCCTGCTGATGCCAGTTTAGCTTGAGCATCTCAGTAAGCTTAATGTGGATCATTATGAGATAAATTGCTATTTCTCTTCTTAAGAGCACAGAAGTCTCTGTTCATACTAAGATTGTGGAAGAAGTGGAATAAGGAAATAGACTCTAGCCTTGAAAGAGAGACTTTTCTGGCTTTAGATCTGTGCAATTTTTATGTTGTGGAATAATGGTTGAATGGAGACTGGGCAATGATGGGCTTGAGAAGTTTGATATTTTGGGACTCAAAATTTGGAATCCTTTTATTAGTTACCTTTACAACGTAGGTGGGGTCACCATGAAATATGGTTTTTATGCTGTTTTCTAGGATTTTCTTTGCACCTCACCTCCTTCTTTCTGCCTTTTCTCTCTCTCTCACCGTACAGAATTGTCCAATGAGATGAACATGTTGGGATACATTATGAGGTACTGAGAAGCATTTAGTTGGGCTACAGCGAAAATGATGGTGAGCAAAATTGTAAATGACTCTTGACTGAGGCTGAGGAAAATAATATTCCTCGTAAATCATTAATCACCATGGAGTTATAATTATAATCGTCTTAGGCTGAGAAAAACTTACGAAAATTGATATGTAGCCATTTCATCTGGTAATTATGCTATGTTTAATAAACAGCAATGGAAATTAGAATGAGGGAATCGGAATCAATGAGTGCTTGGAATCGGAAGAGGAATAGTATGATTCGGGATTGATTACCAGAGTTTTGATTTGTGGCGGGGGGGGGGGGGTGGGAAACAGAACTCCGTTTCCCGAAATGACCTTTTTACTCAACTAAACTTCCTGAAACCCATTTTATCCTTGGTTTAAATAATAATTAAAAATTAAAATTATGAAATTAATAAATAATAATTATAATAATATTTTAATAAATAATAGTAATAATAATATTATTTATTAATGTCATTATTATTATTACTAGTATTATTAATTTATTTATAATTTATTATTATTAATTATAATAATATTTTAATAAGTAATAATAAAAAATAAAATAATAAATAATAATAATAATGAAATTAATAAATTATAGTAATGATAATAAAAAATTACTAATAATAATAACAATAATAATAATAACTTATAACGATGATGATGATGATATTTAATATATAATAAGTTATTATTGTTGTTACCACCACTACCACCGAAGGACAATAAATAACAAAGGTTATTTTAGTAGATTATAATAGTTCATTTCGATTCTAAGACAAATTAAACACATCAATTGAAATGAATCTCATTCTAATTCCGACTCCTATAGCTTAAGCAATAACTTATTTTGATTCGCATTCTTAATTCCGATTCCACCCCATTCCGATTCCAGTTTATTTTGATTCCAATCCATTCTAATTATTGATTAATAGACACACCATTAGTATATAGTGGTTAATATATTAAAGGGGCTTAGATATGATAAGGATAAAATTATAGGAAGTTGGAGTCTCTTTGAAATTTATTGAAAGACTTCAACTCAAGTTTGGATTTCTCTTACCTTTCTGTTATGTTTATGAGAAAAACAGAGAGAGTTGTCTTTCGTGTGGTGAGAGAGGACATCTTATTGTTCAAAAATTCAATGTCTAATTTCAGAGAAAAATGGTAATTTTCTTGATGTCCTGATGCAGATGTTTCAAAGTCGAACAATGTTTTGTAGCAATGGACCTTTTTTCTCTTTTGAATAAGAATGAATTAGCAAAATACTCTCCGCTATGCATGTTGCACTCTCTGTGGTTTCAGAAAGCATTGAGTTTTTCAATATCCCAGTAACATTATTGTGCAAGACTCATGAATCATAAGCAATTTGACTAGTCATCTGTCATCCTATGTATTTCCAAGAAAAGGAAGCAAGCATGAAATTGCAAAAGGGAATCCATTGATTGCTCTTGGATTTTAGAACTCTGAAGCTATCCTGATATGAAAGTGAATGAAAAAGAGAGATGTATCTTTATTTGCGTGTATTTGCTTATAATATTTGTTCCGTCTTTGGATCCTCCCCGCATGGCGCATGCAAATGTTTCTATCATGTGATTAATTCTGCTCGTGAACCTTTAATTTTTAATTTATTGTTCTTTGGACTTTCAGGTGGACAGAGGTGTTACTCTAAGCGAGGCTTTACTTAGGCATGATAAATGGCTTGAGAATAAGGGCATAAAAAACACCAACTTTGCTGTCGTGACGTGGTCAAATTGGGATTGTCGGGTAATGTTGGAATCTGAGTGCCGATTCAAAAAGATTTGGAAACCTCCTTATTTTAACAGGTACTGATATAGATACAAATCATTCTGATTTATTGGCTCCATGAAAGTTTTTCTTTCTTGTTTCCAATTGTGTAAAATATTTTTGTTATTTTTCCTTTCTTAGATGGATCAACTTAAAAGTTCCATTTCATGAGGTTTTTGGTGGAGTGAGGTGCAATTTAAAAGAAGCTGTTGAGATGGCAGGCCTGGCATGGCAAGGCCGTGCACACTGTGGACTAGATGATGCAAAAAATACTGCTCGCTTACTTGCACTCCTCATGCACAGAGGTTTCAAATTCTCCATTACAAACTCTTTGATGTGGCAGACAAATGATGGTTCCCTGCCATGGAATCAGTTCCCTGAACGCATATTTCTTCCGCCACATCAGTTTCACAAACAAAAGGATCTGCAAAATTCCATGTTCCAGTATCATCCTAGTTGTTTTTGTGGGGTGAAGAGCAGCAAAGGGATGGTTCGGAAGCCTGGACCAAAACAAGGGAGTGTTTTCTTTGGGTGCGGTAACTGGACTGTCACTAGAGGTGCCCGCTGTCATTTCTTTGAATGGGCCTTTACTACTGCTTGACTGAAAAGAATGGAAGGATTTCTCCATCTTTCCTTGATGACATCTTAAACTCTTCGATGGATGTCTTATGTAAAAGATGAAAAAAAGAAGAAAAGATAAAAACAGAAAAGTTAAAAAAAAAAAAATTAATGGCTTGTCTGATGTCTCCTAGTTGAAGCAATGCACGCCTTTAGCCGCGCGGGGAGGTTTTAGCTTCTTAGTGAAACATATTATTAGTTTGGCTTAATTGCTGTGATAGGTGTGTGCTAAACACGGAGGTAGTTATTTCAAAGGAAGCTCCAATCTGTAAAGCTGACTGGGAAACAATTTGGAATCTGAGAAGATAAGAAGTGGGTAGTAGATATAGGATGATATCTAAGACTTGTATGCTCTTAAATAATCGGAGATTTAAAAAAGGACATTGTGTTTTCCTACGCATTTTTTGTGATGGAGTTTCCCGCACCAAATTTGCTGCTTCGACATATATTTGGTTCCGCGTTTATTTTTCTCAGCAAATTGAACTTTTGGGAACTATCATTTTAAATGGGTCTTTTGTGTTTTCGGTTTACAAAAGTGTTCATGGTGTGTTTATTAATTAATAATTAATATAGGTTGGAATTAAAATAGAGTGGAGTCGGAATGGGTTCGAATAAGAATACGAAATGAGAATAAATTGTTTATTTTAACTGTAAGAATTGGAGTCAGAATGAATATTGCTATTGATGTTTTTATTTTATTTCAACATTAGAATAAATTATTACAAGTTATTAAATTGATTAGAATTGATTATTGTTATAATAATAATAATAATAATAATAATAATAATAATAATAATAATAATAATAATAATAATAATAATAATCGAAGTAGTATTATTATAGTTATTAATCATTATAATTAATATTAATAATAAAATTACAATAATAATAATAGTAATATAAGGAATTAATAAAATGATAATTTTAAGATTTAAGCAGGGGTAATATAATCACTTTAGGAAATAAAAATTCTATTAGTCATTCTCAATTTTATGTAGGGCTTATCACTTTGATTCCTATTTCACTTCTCATTTAAATGTAAATACATCATTCATTCTCATTTCTTAGTTCTTACTTCCAATAAATAAACACACCATTAGAATAGCAAGTAGGAATGGTGAATAATAAATTACCCGCAAATCACAAATTCTCCCTAACTTAATTGCAAAAATCTGTTTGTTGCAAGTAGTCTTATAGATTGCATTCGGGTTTGATATTGATAAAAAAATCAAGCAGCAGGTATTTATCTATTTACATTATTTTTTATTTTAATCATAAAAATTCATTGAAAAATTTAATCGTAAATATATGTAAACCAAAGTTATTGCTCTTGACTTAATGTTCTTAATTTGAAAATTTAACCTAATTTAATTTCTAATTTTATAATTTATAATTTTCAAGTTTAATATTACTTTATTTTATTTTTGTTTGTTTTACTTTAATGACTTAAAGATAACGATTGCTTACTAGAGTTGAGTTTAATTAATTCTTAACGGTAGTTATCTAAAATTTACTTTTTAATATTGTTGACAATACTTATATATTGATTAAAAAAGAGAGCAAGCATTGATCTTATCGATGATGATTTGCCTACAATAAAACTGTTTTGTGTTTGATTAACATATTTTATATATTTGTTTTATTGTTGAAACTTTAATTTCTTATTTACGTTGACAAAATCTATAAATGTGTATTTTATGTGGATTTTTAGGCTACTTATAAGACACATATTTGCATACAAAGAAAAGACAATTTGTACCCGAAGCAGGGGATTCAATTAATCTAGATTCAAACAATGAAATTAGAAAATTAACACTAACTCATAATAATAAAGTGAAATTGTGATCAATCGCTAAAGGCATTTGTAAGAACCTTTTGAATCAAGCAGTGCGACGATTCAAAAGGTTCTCGGCATCTTACACTAACACCAAGTTTCGTTTCGATCTTCGTGCTATCCTATGTTTGTATTCATCAAGTCCTTTCTTCAATTCAAATAAGTGTTAATTAAATGAACCATAATTATGTAACCCTATTTCTGATGGATTGACTTCAAAATAGCATATCTAAATTATAAGAAAGCCCATAGAAGCCACAATTGCAGAATTTACACCTTCCCATTTTGTATTTGTTCGAGTATGTAAATAAATCTCGAAGATCGTCCAAGTAATAAATGCCCAAGTTTCTTTTGGATCCCATGCCAATAAGACCCCCATGCCTCATTAGCCCATACTGCTCCCAAAAGAATACATGTGGTTGAAAAAATAAATCCTAAACTAATAATACGATAATTCCACCTATCCAATTGTCGAATCACTTGATACCTGTAATAATTTCTAGTGGAAAAACCTATTTAGAAAAACATTCTTTTTTTTGTTCATGTATTGGATTTCACCGAAATAAAATGACCCATTTACATTTAAAAAAAAATTTCTTTTCAAAAAAATCCTTATCACTTTTCGAAATGTAATGACTAGAAGAGTCGTGGATAATAATGATCCACATAAAAGAGTTGCATAGCCCAATACCATCATACTTACGTGCATCATTAACCACTGGACTTGGAGAGCGGGTACTAATATTCCGGATTGATGCATTTTGGTTAAAAAACCCAAAGTCGCAAAGCCTTGGGTAAAAAAAGCACTTGGTGCCGTTATAGCGCTTAAATGATTTTGATTATTTTTAAAATAAAAAATCTTATGAACAATAGATAAACTCCATGAAAGAAAGATTAATGATTCATATAAATCACTTAATGGGAAATGTCTCGAGTAAACCCAACGGGTGATTAATAATCCTGTTAGACAGAAAACGGTAGCTGTCATCCTCCTTTCTGATGAAGCATATAGCCCTTTGATTTCATTGACTAAGAAGGTTATTAAATAAATTGTAATTCCAATTGAAACGATCGAAAAGGATATATGCGTTAATATACGCTCCAAAGTTGAAAAAATCATAAAAAAAAAATATAAAAAAAAAACCTCAAATATACAGAATGGAAATCATAAATTAAATTCCTTAGAGAACTTTTTTCGTATATCTTTTTAACGATGCTATGCCGCCACTCAGACTCGAACCGAGATGCTCTAGCACTGCTTTTTAAGAGCAGTGTGTCTACCGATTTCACCATAGTGGCTTGCTCGAAATCATAATAACCTATTATTAGTCAATTGTCAAGATTGAAAGAGCATATTTCAATGGAATTTTATTCATCAATTTGAAATTTGAATGCTTACTAAAAACATTGAAAGGGCGATTTAAAGATTCTGCCCCTTTGTTTGTTTTACTTTTAGTAGTTATCCGCTCCGCCCTTGGCTACCCAGCGTTTACCATGGGCACACTAACTGATACACCAGAGGTGCGTCTTTCCCGGTCATCTCGTACTAGGGAAAGGTCCTCTCAATGCTCTAACGCCCACACCGGATATGGACCGAATTGTCTCACCATGTTTTGAACCCAACTCACATACTGCTTTAATGGGTGAACAGCCCAACCCTTGGAACATACTACAACCCCATGTGGCGAAGAGCCGACATCGAGGTGCCAAACCTTCCCATCAATGTGAGCTCTTGGGGAAGATCAGCCTGTTATCCTTAGAGTAACTTTTATCCATTTAGCGACGGCCCTTCCACTCGGCACCGTCGGATCACTAAGGCCAACTTTCGTCCTTGCTCAACAGGTGGGTTGCAATCAAGCTCCGTTCTACCTTTGCACTTGAAGGCCAATCTCCGTCCGGCCCAAGGAAACCTTTGCACTCATCCGTTACCTTATGGGAGCCTTACGTCCCATAGAAACTATCTACCGGAGACTGTCCCTTGGCCCGTAGGTCCTAACACAAGATTAGAATTCTATCTCTTCCAGAGTGGTATCTCATTGATGGCTCGGGCCCCCCTGGAAGGAGGCCTTCTTCGCCTTCCACCTAAGCTGCGCAGGAAAAGCCGAAAGCCAATCCCAGGGAACAGTGAAGCTTCATAAGGTCTTTCTGTCCAAGTGCTGGTAGTCCGCATTTTCATAAACATGTCTATTTTACCGAGCCTCTCTCCGAGACAATGCCCAGATTGTTATGCCTTTCATGTGGGTTGGAACTTACCCGACAAGGAATTTCGCTACCTTATGACCGTTATAGTTACGGCCGCCGTTCACCGGGGCTTCGGTTGCCAGCTACCCTATCATCAGGTCACCAACTTCCTTGACCTTTTGCCACTGGGCAGGCGTTAACCCCCATACATGGTCTTATGATTTTGCGGAGACCTGCGTTTTTAGTAAACAGTCGCCCGGGCTTGGTCACTACGACCCCCTTTGTGAGGAGGCACTCCTTCTCCCGAAGTTATGTGGCTAGTTTGTCGAGTTCCTTAAAGAGAGTTGTCTTGCGGCCTAAGGTATTCTCTACCTACCCACCTGTGTCGGTTTCGGGTACAGGGTACCCTTTTGATGAAGGTCGTTTGAGCTTTTCCTATAAGTATAGCATGGGTTACTTCAGTGCCGTAGCGCCTAATACTCGAACATTGGCTCGGGACATTTTCTCTACACCTTCTTACCTTGAAAAGCAGGGGCACTTTGCGTCCTTGAACTGATAACCATCTTTCGGCTAACCTAGCCTCCTCCATCATTCGGGACCAACAAGGGGTAGTATAGGGATATTCACTTATTGTCCATCGACTACGCCTTTCAGCCTGATCTTAGGCCCTGACTCACCCTTCGTGGACGAACCTTACAGAGGAACCTTTGAGTTTTCGGGGCATTGGATTCTCACCAATGTTTGCATTACTCAAGCCAACATTCTCGCTTCCACTTCGTCCACCGCCGCTCACGCGGTTGCTTTCCCCTAAGGTGGAACGCTCCCCTGTCGATGCATTTTTACATCCCACAGCTTCGGCAGATCGTTTAGCCCTGTTCATCTTCAGTGAAAGAGCGTTTGATCAATGAGCTATTACGCACTCTTTCAAGGGTAGCTGCTTCTAGGCAAACCTCCTGGTTGTCTCTGCACCCCTACCTTTTTTTATCACTGAGCGGTCATTTAGGGGCCTTAGCTGGTGATTCGGGCTGTTTTGCCTCTCGACGATGAAACTCATACCTCATCGTCTCACTGGCCAACCTTGACCTCCATTATTTTGAGGTCATATCTAGTATTGAGAGTTTGCCTCGATTGGGTACCGCTCTTGTGGCCCGTACCGAAACAGTGCTTTACCCCTAGATGTCCAGTTAATTGCTGCGCCTCAATGCATTTCGGGGAGAACCAGCTAGCTCTGAGTTCGAGTGGCATTTCACCTCTAACCACAACTCATTTGCTGATTCTTCAACATCAGTCGATTCAGACCTCCACTTAGTTTCACCCAAACTTCATCCTGGTCATGGATAGATCACCTAGGTTCGGGCCCATCAATAGTGATAGTTTCCCTATGAAGATTCGCTTTCACTACGGCTCCGGTGGGTTCCCTTAACCAAGCCACTGTGTATAAGTCGCTGGCTCATTCTTTAACAGGCAAGGAATCAGAGCCCCGAGCTCCTTCCACTGCTTGGGAGCTTACGGTTTCATGTTCTATTTCACTTCCCAATGGGGGTTTTTTTCACCTTTCCTTCACGGTACTACTTCGCTATCGGTCACCTAGGAGTATTTAGCCTTGCAAGGTGGTCCTTGCTAATTTACACGGGATTCCACGTGGCCCATGCTAATCGTGTTAGAGCGTAAGCTAGTGATACTTTGGGCTACTGGACTCTCCCTATCTAGGGTGCAGTACTTCACTGCTTCGGCTAGCAGCACGATGCTTATATCGTTCTCCCACAACCCCGTTTTCACTGTTTAGGTTGCTCCCATTTCGCTCACCGCTACTACGGGAATCGCTTTTGCTTTCTTTTCCTTTGGCTAGTAAGATGTTTCAGTTCGCCAGGTTGTCTCTTGCCTACCTATGGATTCAACAGCAGTTCGAAAGGTTGAAATATTTAGGAATCTGTGGATCTACACTTATTTTCAACTCCCCAAAGCATTTCGTCACTTACTACACCCTTCCTCATCTCTAGGTGCCTGGGTATCCACCGTAAGCTTTTCCTTGTTTGAACCTCACCCTTAACTTGACTTTAAGGCTATGCCATCCTAAGGTGCTGCTAAATGGAAGGATCTTATCAACGTCCATGAATGATAAACCATATATCGAACTGCTGAATCAGAAAAATTGGGTACTATCATATTCATATAGCTTTGTATCGACAAAGTTCACGAGTTAGAGATAAGCGGACTCGAACCATTGACATCCGCCACAGGGTAAACCATCGCCTCTCCAAGCCCCCACTGATTCTACCATAGAGGCCAACGATAGACAATAACTCCCCTCCGAACACAGCTTACAACTTTGATCATACTGTACTCTCCAAAGAGCAACTCCTCTCAAAAGGTGCTGAGTTGGAATCCCATTCTAACTAAGGATTCTTGTGGTTCTAGAGGATCCAGCTACAAGAGAACCAGGAACAGAGAGCTTTCCACCTTTTTCCGCCCCCACTCTTTGGTCTTAAGAATGCTGGTTTTAAGAATGAGTAATTGCCCTTCTCCGACCCTTATTGCCCAACCTGAAAGTGGACAACTAATGCATTTCACTTATTGACACAGGGATCTATGGTTGGTTTGCGACCCCTGGATACCGAATGTGTCATTGGGGTGATCTAATAGTTCATATGAGGTGGAGATGATGAGGTCGGTCTATGGATTTTCCTTCTTTTTGTCGCATTTCGCTTAAAAAGTTGAAGGGAGATAGTACATCAAGCTGTTTGCAAGGGCCAACTTGATCCTCTTCCCCAGGGATCCTAGATGCGGGAACCCTAAGAGAGCCGCTGACTCCAACTACCGTCCATGTACGATCCATACTAGATCTGACCAACCACCCATCCTATCTCTTCTACGTTCTTGACAACCCATCTTTGTCTTAGTAAAGTCTTTCAGTGGCATGTTTTGGTCATTTTCCCCATTATTTAGAAAAAGTTAGCCACCAGTTCAGGTACAAGATACTATCATTACCGCCTGGACAATTAGACATCCAACCCGTAATCGCAACGACCTAATTGCAAGAGTAGAGCTCTACTAACTGAGCTATATCCCCCCGAGCCAAGTGGAGCATGCATGAAGAAGTCAAACGCTTCTTCTATTCTTTTTCTTTTCCTTGGTGCAACTGGGCCATCCTGGATGCCATCCTGGATTTGAACCAGAGACCTCGCCCGTGAAGTAAATCATCGCACCTACGGTCCAACCAATTGGGAGAGAATCAATGGATTCCTTTTTATGAGAGATTCATCCTTCCCGAATGCAGCATACAACTCTCCATTGTACGGCGCTCTCCAAGTGTGCTTGTTCCCTCACTCTTCCTTATCATGGCACGTATTTGTGAAATAACTTTGATTAGAAGAAAACAGAAGGCCTCTTAAGTTGTATTTAGGATTGGGGTTTAAAATAATTTTTTGATTCTTACACGATAAGGTCCGTTTAATAAAGGATCATATGTTTTTTAGTTTTATCATTACACAATTAAGTCCTTTTTTCAAGTATATCCCGAATAAGAGATCCTTTATCTAAACCCTCAAGTCGATTTCTAAACTCCTTGCTTAAGTTCTTACTTTTTTGGTTATTAGCATAATTCCAATGTGTAAAAAATTCATCAAATGATGGAATTTTGGTCACAAAAAAATAATTATTTTTTTATTATGTCCAAAAAATTTGACAAACTAACTGGATATGTAAAAGAGATCCTTTCTTTTCCATCACTTTGACATGCATGAAAAAAATAATGTGACATTTCGTTTCATACAGCATTTTCAGATCTATTTTTTTTTTTATATAGAAGTGGCTGAGTCCAGCGTTTATAGTCGAAAAGAAGAGTCCCAAGAGGTTTTTCAAACCATAATAAATATTTCTCTTTTTTTTTTTTAAATAATTTAAATATTTCTAATTTCAAATTTTCTTAATTCTCATCCAGATAAGAAGTTTCATAAACAGGGCTATTTTTATCGCATGTCTCTTTAAAGTGCAAGTGGAATTCACGCTTTGTTTTTTTTTTCCTTTCTGTTCACTCGGATCTCTTCCGATTCCTCGATTTTGTTCAGATCCTCCTTTTCTTTTGAAAAAAGAGAAAGAGAAGGATCTTCTTCGACGGATACCTCTTGTTCTTGTTTAGTCCCCTCCATTTTGAAAGTTTTTTCTATTTCTACATCTCTTTCTTTCGTTTCTGAGGTTTCTTTCACTTTCAGTTTCTTAGTAAAAATGGGTGAGGGTATTCTGCCTAAATAATAGATACAGGTAATAAATAAGAGAATACTAAAGATTCGAGCCATAGAATTTCTCAATTTTGACACAATGTACTTATTAAATCGAATAAGTACATTAAACCTAATAGAATTCTTTTGCTGCATCCAAACTAATACCAACCAACCCATTTCATGAATAACATATGACCAATTAACAAAACAACAAAACTACTTGTTACAAATAACATCTTGTTATTGCATCGAAACATATAAATGTTGACTAATCTGGCTAACATTAAACTTGGTAAAAGGAAATGGTTGAATAATTGAAAAATGAGATTATTCAGGAGTACACATTGAATGCTAAGATTACGCATTGAATTTTTGGTAGTAGATCCATAATCATAAAAGTGTTTGGGATTGTTCCAGAAGAAATGAAACAAAAAATACGATAGACCTAAGAAAGTTATTGTATGCGGTCTACCCAATGCTAGATGCAGAGGTGCATAATAGATCAATATGAACATCATGAACTGTCCTGCAATAAAACCAGTTGTTGCTGATACTTTCTTCTCGGTTCCTTCCTCTCCTTCTTCCATAACCCGAGCTTGGAGAAAGAAGAGATAAGAGGGCCCTATGGAGAATGTAGTCATAAATGCTTAATAGAGTCCAACCATAATGGCCGAATTGATTATCTTCATGCATAAGGATACTAGATTACGCAGTATAAAAGATTGAAAAATCATCACAAACCTTCATTGTTTCTTTTCTATTTCAATTTTGGATTATTATATGATGATTTTTTAACTTTCCATATATAGAAATAGAAACAGATAGACTAGAAACGACATCTCTTATGTCAATCCTTATGTCAATGACACCAAAGGGATATTAAATGAATGAAATTGGGATATGGATGGAATATAATGAAATAGAGTCACTTTGAGGTTCCCTATAAAATGAGGCATGGAATGGAGCCGCTACGAAAAAGTTCTGGGAGTTACAAAGGAAACTTCGAATTCATATTGGTCATAGGTTGAGAATGGGAATTGAACTCTATGAGATATAATCTTCCGTTGTTCCTTAGTAGCTCAGTGGTCGAGATGTCAGCTATTAACTGACTGGTCGTAGGTTTGAATCCTACTTGGGGAGATTTGATGTCAGAATGAAAGGGTTCGCTTTGACCATTAAAAGTAGGCATCCTTGTGTCTTTCTTTCTATTGCATTCTATCTCATCGTATACCATTCTGTTCTGCGATATTTGAGAATCACCGTCAATACCTCAGTATAGGTCCGGGATAATCCTTTGTTCCATAGTCCTAGGGCTATTTACAATTAGCCAATTAAGAATTCTCAAATGTACCAGTACTAGCAAGTGCATCAAAGATGCAGTCATCGATTCTCCCGAGAGGCCACAATTACCGTGAGCAACCATATATAATGACAAGGAACGCATTTTTGTTATGCTACTAATACTTGCTCTCTTATTCTTCCCAAGCCCGGCTTAGGAAGAGTTACGGGGCGTAAAAAAAAAAAATATGCCGATTTAGGCCGGGAATACTTTTTTATATTTACCATTCATGTTAAATAAATAAAAAAAAGGCTACTCCATTTCGACAAAAGACCCACACATAAGTTCCATAGCTTTGGGTCCGCTATCCCGATCATGATTTTCCTACCTCGAGAGAGAAAGGCCTTTTTTTTTTTAGCTGGTTATGGGTGAGGAGAGATTCGAACCCCTGAGACCGTGGTTTGTAGCCACGTGCTCTAACCTTCTGAGCTACAGGCCCCGCCTCATCTCCACTGGATCTGTTCCCGAAAGTACCCTAAAGAAAAGGAACATTTCCTCTCCTCAGCCATTTCCATTTTGGGTTAAGAAGATGTGAAAGCACCTTTCTCTCTATAAAAATAAAAACACGATGCGTTACGAGGTGTAAAGTAAGAGAGAAAGGATTTCATAATTGTGGTTTTGAATAAGACAACCTTTTCATTTTTCATTTTTTTTCATATTGCAAAAGTAATAAGAATGAGAGGTGTTAAGCTTTTTATCATCCTGGCGTCGAGCTATTTTTCCACAGGACCTCCCCTACAGTTTCGTCACCACAGTAGAGTTTAACCACCAAGTTCGGGATGGATTGGTGTGGTTCCTCTACGCATAGGACACCAGAATATCAAACTATGAACAAAGAAAGGCATGCAAGAAAAACATATTGGCTAGTGATTGTGAGGCCCCATTTCTTAACTGGAGGGGACATTAAATGCCTCCGCCCTTCCATCCCTTGTATAGATAGAGAGAAGGAGGGCAAAGCTTTTGGTTTTTTTATGTTGTCAAAGAGTTGAACAATGGGTTTTTTGTGTTGTCAAAGAGTTGAACAATGAAAATAGATGGTTAGTGCCTGATCGAATTAATCGGGTCATGTAGGAACAAGGTTCAAGTCTACCATTCTGTTAGGATGTCTTAGCTGCATACATCACTGCACTTCTACTTGACACTTATCATAATGATAAATGGCTCGCCTTGCCGTGACCTTCTCTTGAATTCTCAAAACTTATGTCGCTCTATCCCCGCAGGGGCAAAGAACCCGTCGCTGTCTCAGTTGTGCTACCGCAGGCTCTGGCAAAGTCGGAATAGAAGAGCACTCATCTTGGGGTGTGTTTTCTACTTAGATGCGTTCAACAGTTATCCGCTTTACACTTGGCTACTCAGCTTTTACCGTGGGCACGATAATTGAAACACCAGAGGTGCATCCTTCTCGGTCCTCTTGTACTAGGGAAAGGTCCTCTCAATGATTTAACGCCCACATCGGATATGGACCGAACTATCTCACGATGTTCTGAACCTAACTCACGTACCGCTTTAATGGGTGAACAGCCCAACCCTTGGAACATACTACAGCTTCAGGTACGAAGAGCTGACATCGAGGCGCTAAACCTTCCCGTCGATATGAGCTCCCTAGGAGGATTAGCCTGTTATCCATAGATTAACTTTTAACCATTGAGCGATGGCCTTTTCACTCGACACCGTCGGATCACTACGACCGACTTTCGTCCCTGCTCAATTGGTGGGTCTTGCAGTCAAGCTCCCTTCTGCCTTTGCACGCCTCCGTTACCTTTTGGGAGGCCGACGTCCCATAGAAACTGTCTATTTGAGATTGTCCATTGGCCCGTAGGTCCTGACACAAGGTTAGAATTCTAGCTCCTCTAAAGTGGTATCTCAATGATGGCTCGGGCCCACCAGAAGGAGGCCTTTTTTGCCTTCCACCTAAGCTGCGCAGGAAAAGCCCAAAGCCAATCCCAGGGAACAGTGAAGCTTCATAGGGTTTTTCTGTCCAGGTGCAGGTAGTTCGTATCTTCACAGACATGTCTATTTCACCGAGCCTCGCTCCAAGACAATGCCTAGATCGTTACACCTTTTGTGTGGGTCGGAACTTACCCGACAAGAATTTTGCTACCATAGGACCGTTATAGTTACGGCCGCTGTTCACCGGGGCTTCGATCGCCGGTTCCCCTGTAATTAGATCACCAACTTCCTTGACCTTCCGGTACTGGGCAAGCGTCAGCCCTCTTACATGGTCTTACAACTTTGTGGAGACCTGTGTTTTTTGTAAACAGTCGCCCGGGCTTGGTCACTACGACCCCCTTTGTGAGGAGGCACCCCTTCTCCCGAATTTACAAGGCTATTTTACTGAGTTCCTCCGAGAGAGTAGTCTCGCACCCTTAGGTATTCTCTACCTACCCACTTGTGTCGGTTTCGGGTACAGGTACCCTTTTTTTGAAGGTCGTTCAAGCTTTTCCTAGGAGTATAACATGGGCTACTTCAGTGTCGTAGCGCCTGGTACTCGAACATTAGCTCGGAACATTTTCTCTACCCTTTTTTACCTTGAAAAGCAGAGGCAGTTTACGTCCTTGAACCGATAACCATCTTTCAGCTAACCTAGCCTCCTTCGTCCTTCGGACCAAAAAGGGAGAGTACAGGAATATTCACTTATTGTCCATCAACTACGCCTTTCGGCCTGATATTAGGCCCTGACTCACCCTCCGTGGACGAACCTTGTGGAAGAACCTTTGGTTTTCAGGGCATTGGATTCTCACCAATGTTTGCATTACTCAAGCCTACATTCTCACTTCCGCTTCGTCCACCATCACTCATGCGGTTGCTTTCCCCTAAGGTAGAACGCTCCCCTACCAATGCATTTTTACATCCTACGGCTTCAGCAGATCGCTTAGTCCCGTTCATCTTCGGCACAAGAGTGCTCGATCAGTGAGCTATTACGCACTCTTTCAAGGGTGGCTGCTTCTAGGCAAACCTCCTTGCTGTCTATGCACCCCTACCTCCTTTATCACTGAACGATCATTTAGGGGCCTTAGTTGGTGATTCGGGCTGTTTCCCTCTCTACAATAAAGCTTATCCAATCGTCTCACTGGCCGACCTTGACCCTTATTATTTTGAGGTCATATCTAGTATTCAGAGTTTGGCTCGATTTGGTACCGTTCTAGCAGCCCGCACTGAAACAGTGCTTAACCCCTAGATGTCCAGTTAACTGCAGCGCATTGAGACTATGTTGACATATAGATCCCTGCGCCGTTACATTCCATTTAGGATTATGAATAGGCGTAATCAAACTTGCTTTTTACATATCTCTCGTTATTTATTTGGGACCATATTCATTTCTTTGGGCTTCTATTGAATTGAGAAATATGTTTGATTGTTCATCTTTTTGATATAATATTAATATATATATAAGGCATCCTCTGGATAATTCAAATCGAAGCAATTGGATGTCCAATTAGGGCTTATATGACACAACCGATCACTAGAAATGCTTCACTCCAACACTCAACCTTTATGATATATTCCATACATCGCACTAGATAGATATCATCTTCATGGTATATGATTCACTTTTAAGATGCCTTTATGGTGAAATGGTAGACACGCGAGACTCAAAATCTCGTGCTCAAGAGCGTGGAGGGTGTCCTCTTCAAGGCATAATATTAAGAATGCTCATTGAATGAGCAATTCAATAAGAGATCTCGAATCAAATTGATATTGATATATCGATTCAATCTGAGATCTTGGAATTGGAATAAGTTCCGCAGCAGATCACGAAATCTTGGTGATCTTATCTATTTAATGAATGAGGAGTCCGCTCTGAAATCGTTTGCCCTACACCCACCCCTCGATATATGCTTCAACTGGAATCACACAGGGGCAGATTGATACAATATAAACCTCTGGTAAAATGCCTGCCCAACATATAAGGTACATTACATAGTCCATTTTAGGAATTGGCGACTTACCCATTCAGTGACCTTGGCACTAAACGTTCCCAAAATTGGTACTATCAGGTCGGGTGAATTCAATAATAAACATCTGTTGGCATTCCAGCCTTCCTTCTCCTTTCAGGACCTATCTGAAAGAGAATCTAGTACTTCTTTTTCTTGGTTGTGAATATTTAAATAGGGTGAAATAGATATCTTTCTTTCGGAACAAAAGAATTCGAATTATGCTTGGTCAATTAGAATGTGTTTATCCATATAGAGGGTCTTCCAATTAAGAAGATCCATTGACCTGAGAGGAAGAAAAGGGTCTATCTATTTTATTTAGTTATTCAGTTAAACCAATGATTCGTTATTGGAGCAGATAGCAACAACCATTTCATCCGACATGCGTATTTTTTATTTTCCAATAGATTTACATCTTTATCTTTCATTAATGGAAAATTTTTTATCTAGTTAGTAATAGCTCTGGTGGTTCGCTGTTCAAGAATTCTTGTTTAAGTAGTTCATACCATCCATACATATTGTTTTGATCTAAGATTTCAATTCTTCTATATTTCAGTAGTAGCATATTGTTCTATGAAAGTAAGGTTCAAAATATGGAAGAAACAGGTGTTTCCACGACTCTACCACCCAGTCAATTCTCTTCCACTTAATCCCTATTTCATGGCCACATATCTTTCCGGCTAAGTAATGGGAAACATTTCTCCTGTTACATGAATTCAATTTTCATTTCATCCGGAAAAAAGCCATCTTTTTCTCAATAATGTCTTTGTCATTTGATCTAATAGCGTTTCGTTAGATAGGAACAGATTTGATAAATACTAACAACTCTCAGATGGAGTATTAGAATGGAAAAATCCATTAGATAATGAACTATTAGTTCTAAGCCATCTCTGGTGATGAATCAACAATTAGGCCTGTCATGCTCAAGTAACATATATAAAGACTTGATTATCTTTGAGAAATCCTTAATGAATCTCCTATAGAAACCAGCATGACCCAAAAAACTCCTTATACCCTTAACAGAGGTAGGTGGTAGAGGTTTGTCAATGACCTCTATTTTTACCTTATCCACTTCAATACCCCTCCTCGAAACTCTATGGCCTAATATTATCCCTTTTTGCACCATGAAGTAACACTTTTCCCAATTAAGAACTAAGTTTGTCTCCTCACATCTTGTAAGCACATTCTCTAGGTTGTGCCAGCAATCTTCATATGATTCACCAAATACTGAAAAATCATTCATAAAGATCTCTAGTGTTTGCTTTACCATGTCTAAAAAAATTACTATTATGCACCTCTGAAATGTTATTAAAGCATTGCACAAGCCAAATAACATCATTCTAAATGCAAAGGTGCCATAAAGACAGGTGAATGTTGTCTTCTCTTGATCCTCTAATGCTATAGCAATTTGGTTGTACTCTAAATACCCATCCAAGAAACAATAATACTCATTTTCAGTACGTTTGTCCAACATTTGATCTATGAAAAGTAGTGGAAAGTGATCATTTCTTGTAGTTTTGTTTAACTTTCTGTAATTCATACAAACTCTCCAACCTGTAACTGTTCTGATGGGTATGAGTTCATTCTTCTCATTTGCTACAATAGTCACTCCTTCCTTCGTAGGTATACATTACACTGGACTCACCTATGAGCTATCTGATATAGGCTATATGATTCTAGCATCCAACTATTATATTATCTCTTTCTTCACTACTTCCTTCATGATTGGATTTAACCTTTTCGTTGCTTTACTAAATTTTTGTAACTCTCTTCTACCAGAATCTTGTGCATGTAAATTAATAGGGTAATTCACTTAATGTCTATCATAGTCCAGCCAATTTTTTTCTTGTGTTTAGCCAACACATTCACTAAAATTTTCTCCTGACTTGCATATAAAGAAAATGAAATAATCACTTGTAAGGTATCATTGTCATCAAGATATGCATATTAAATGTGAAGGCAAGAGTTTCAATTCTAAAACTAGTCGTGCTATATCAACTGTCTCAACATCTTCATCACAAAAGCTACAACATTTAGTTGCATGTTACTATAACAACTATCTACCTGTTTAGCTATAACAAGTGTTGTGCAAATTTTATTGAACTCGCAAGTGCACGAATCTATTGTAGAATAGATCAATGGTGACGAGTGTTGATCCCACGAGGAGGTGGATTTTAATTGCTTGTAGAATTAATTTTCTTAGTGGGTGATTGAATTTATAATGAGAATGATGTAGGCTATCAATTAATTTAAATTAAAGCGGTGGAAATAAACTATTAAAATAAAATGCTTGGATCTCCGGATCTGTCTCAACATGCACTATCGGCTTAACATTAATTATTAGTACCAATTAAATCATGAAGGGGGAACTTCCGCTCATCATAAACCACACTCTAATAGATATGGTGCTAAGGGCTTCCCGTGCCAAATAGTAATAACCTTGCCTAGGGAGGCGGTTATTCCAGCCGATATCCAGACAAGATTATTACTATCTGTCTACGAAAAGTCAAAACAACCACATAAATTAAAGGGGAAAGAAAAGTAAATTTACCAAATGAAGCCCATGGAGCATATTGAGACTTCACCTTCAACCCAAGCTTGAAAGGAAATTAGCCACTCATATTTGAACTTGGGGTAAAATGGGAATTTTATTAAAATACATAGAAAATACAAGATGGAGATGGAATTACAGAAAATGGAACTCAAAAATGGATTCAGGGGTGTCAAATTAGGGGGGGAGCCCCCATTTTATAGATACACTGAGTAAATCATGGCCATCGGATTAAAACAATTTGGACGTTCAGGATTGTGCCACGTGGCAAGTTCCTATTGAATGGAACACATTATCAGGGCTGTTATTCTGTGTATATGCATGTACCGTACACACATTTTTTTCGGTCCACTAACATTCTGCCACGTCACCGGTCAACATTTTTGGTCCAACCGATCAACGCCACGTCATCAGTCAACGCCACATCATCAGTCAATGCCACATAAGCGGTCAATGCCACATCATTCATCCAATCAAATATCGCCACATCATCGTATAGTGCCACGTAATCGCATAAAGGCATGCCACGTCGGCCTCAAATATAGGTGAACATTGTGTGTGTACAAGATCGTATATATCAACCGCATCAGTATGTGTGAACAACAATCTCAGAGTATATGTGAACAATACCATTTTTCTTTTTATGCTCCTTCTAAGTTTTTCGACTGTCCTGAGTTCAAAAGTGTTGTCCGGTTTTTCATCTGATCTCTCGTTTATTGTGAAATGACCATGATATCCCCTAAAATACATAAAATGCTTAATTAAAATAAAACATACATAATTAAATTACAAGGGACGTAAAGCCATAAAAATAGGGATGTTAGTGAGACTTTGAGTGTAAAATGATGATTTTCTCCACTATAAATACACACTTTCTAGTACTCAACAACAAGATCTATAACACTGATGAAATTGCAGTCCTCAACTCATCAGGATTTTTCATAGCTTCTTACACATTGAATATAACTTGCTGATCATTCACCCTTATTATTAACTCTCCTTTTTGCACATCAATGAGAGTCTTTCCCGTGGCTAAGAAAGGTCTTCCTAAGATGATTGGTACCTATTTATCTACTTCAAAGTCTAGCACAATGAAATCTATTGGAAAAATAAATTTGTCCACCTTCATTAATACATCTTCAATCTTCCCTTTTGGATAGGCATGAGATCTGTCTGCAAGTTATAAAGTTACTGTCGTTGGTCTGCATTCACCCATTTCTAATTGCTTGAAAACTAAAAGACTATAAGATAAGAATACAAGTTATTGAAACTATCAAATACAAAGAGTAGTCATCTTTGTACGTGTTTGGCTAGTAATTTGAATGATACATTCTAACTACATGAATCTTGATATAGTATTGCTAAAGTAGATCATTGAGTCCTTGACAAGCATCACAAAAACTAGGAAAATAAAAATGTTCTCTATGCACTTGTATAAATACAAGTAGAGAAATTATAAGGATAAACTAATTGTAACTATATAATAAAAAATTCTTAAATAGCATACTGTCAGGGGATGAGTATTTATGTGCAGCAAACTCATGGGGCACTTAGACAACTTCTAGCATACAAGTCACTAAGTAAACCTAGAACACTTCTCATACTTAGCTAAGAAAGAATGCTTGTAATAATACTAGAGAGAAGTAAGAGCAATATGGCCAAATATATGATTTTATCACTCACAAAAAGCAAATTACAAAAGAGCTTTTTACAAGAGTTTGAGAGCTTGTCTATGTTGGAATTGTTGGTGTGGTATGTAAAAATGGCAAAGGTGGCGGGTTATTTATAGTGTTGGATGGTAGGTTCTAAAGCTCACCATGCAAGTTGCCAACTTGCCTAAAAATCCAGCTAAGGACTTAAATGCTTAACTCTAGAAAACTCTAGGATATTTATAGTTTTAAAGAATTCTAGATTTCGGGTCGGGCTTGGTTGGTTGCTAAGCGCTCTACAGTTGGGTAATTGTGTAAGGCGGCCCATTACTGGGCGCATCCCGCTTCTAAGTGCGACCCACCTCTAGTGCTAAACGTACTTCGCTTCTAAATGCACTCCGTATCTAGACATGTTTTTATTGAGAGCAACCGTGCATGCAAAATTATGCCCTGTTTTCGGTAAATTTAAGGGGCTGTGACAATTCTCCCCACCTATGCTCGTGACGTCCTCATTGCGTTATCGTTCTTATACCTTTGGACGTGCTCCATAAATTTCCATAAGTCTTCTTCACGTTCCCATGTTGCTTCACTTTCGAGGAGGTTCTTCCACTTCACCAAATACTCGTTGTATGCCAGAATGCCCCTCATTCGAATGACTCAATTGGCAAGGATGTACTCCACACCCTTGTCGTACGTGGTCATAATGGCGATTAAGGCACGTCTTGATTCTCCTCAACTAAGGTCTTTCGCATCTTTGTGATATGGCTTGAGTAAGCTCACATGGAAGACCATATGGATCTAAAGCCTTGGTGAAAGTTAGAGTTCGTATGAGACTTTGTCGACACGTCAAACTACTTGGAAAGGCCCCTCGTAATGCCTCAGTAACCCCTTGTGCACTTTCTGCAACGAAACTATTGGAGTAGGAGCTTCAACATAACTTGATCGCCTTCCTTGCACTCGACATGGAGCCTCCTTGAATCAGCTCATTTTTTCATTTTCTACGCTGCCTCATCGAGATATGCTCAAGTGATATCCGCTTCCTTGTGCTATTTACGGGTGAACTTGTGAGCTGCTGTACTTTTTCCTCCGTATGTCGAGGCTCTAACATTGGGCATCATAGGTTGGAATCCCATGATAATCTAGAAAGTACTCTTGCCCGTAGCCTTGTTCCGTTAGAGATTGTAGGAGAATTGGGCAACATCCAGCAACTTAAGCCAATCTCGCTGATGAGCATTTATGTAATGCCTTAGATACATCTTAAGAAGGTTGTTGATGAGCTTGGTTTAGCTATCCGTTTGTGGGTGAAAGCTTATCGACAACTTGAGGTTGGTTCTCAACAACTTGAAAAGCTCTGCCTAAAAGCGGCCAGTGAATCGTAGGTTTAAATCGCTCACTATGATCTTTGGAACTCCCCATAGCTTTATTACGTGCTTGATGAAGAAGCGGGTGGCCTCATCCGCTTTACAATCGGTTGGTGTGGCGATGAATATCGTATACTTGCTATAGCGGTTAACCACGATTATAATGCTTTCACACCCTTCAGATTTCAGTAAAGCTGAGATGAAGTCCATGGTGACACTCTCCCATGGCCTTGATGCTATTGGCAGGGGCTCTAACAATCCTGCCGGAAGTTGGTGATTCTCTTTATTTTTTTGGCACACAAGACAAGTCCGTACGTAAGCCTCAATGTCGTCTTTCATGTGCGGCTAAAAGTATGAGGCTTGGACAAGTATGGTTGTGCACTCTACTTTGAGTCGTGGCACTCCTTGATGACTTTTTTCCATAAATTTTCCCATATTGGCATGAAAAGTTGATCTCTTTTGGTGAGGAGGATGCCTTCCTCTTGTTAAATTGCTTTGCCTTGCATTTAAGAACTTTCCCCAACAAGTCTTTTGCTAGGGGGTCTTGTTAGAGACCTTCCTTGATCTATGAGAAAAGGTTAGACTATGGTTAGCTCATATTAGGTGTTGCCAACTCCGTTTTGCAACTTAAAGCATCCGCAATGGCTTTTGCTTTATCGGGCTTATACTCGAGCCGATAGTCGAATTCTACAAAGGCATCTTGCCAACTTGCTTGCTTTGGGCTCAACTTCTTTTGCATTTGAAATTAGCTCGTGGCTAAATTATCTGTTAGGATCATAAAGTGTGAGCTAAACAAGTAGTGTCACCACTCATGAACGTAATGGATGATTGCGATTATTTCTTTCTCTTGCACCCATGTAGCGATGCTTTGTGTCATTTAGCTACTTACTTTCAAATGTTATTAAGTGGCCCTCTTGCATAAATACTCTACCAATGGCGAAGTTAGAGGCATCCGTTTGCACCTCGAACGGCTTTGTGTTGTCCAGAAGAACGAGGATGGGTTCCTCAAAAATTGCCTTCTTCAACTCCTCGAATGCGCATTGGCATTCTTTGGACTAATGCCTTATGCGATTCTCCTTTAGTAGTTCTATCGGTCAAGGGTGCCGAATAGCCTTTTATGAAGCGACAATAGTGGTTCACCAAACTGAGAAAAAACCAAAGTTCGGGTACTTTAATTTGAGATTCCCACTCGATGATGGCCTTCACCTTCAAGTTTTCCATCATGAGTTTTCCGTCCGTTATCTTATGCCTAAAGAACTCTACATCTTATTGAGCAAATGAGCATTTCTTCATCTTGAGGTAGAGTTCGTTCTCACGAAGTACTTGGAGAACTTGGCTCAAGTTTTGAGTATGTTCCTTGAGCGTGGTGTTATACACCACAATGTTGTGCAAGCACACGACAACAAAGTGGTCGAGAAACTATTGGAGTACCTTGTTTATGAAGGTGTAAAACATTACTGGTGCATTGGTGAAGGCAAATGGCATGATAAGGAATTCAAAAAATCCATACTTAGTTACGCACGCCATCTTTGGCTCATCTTCTTTGGCGATCGCACTTGATAGTACATGGACTATAAGTCAAGCTTCGTGAAATACCACGCTTTGCCAAGTTAATCGAACAAGTCAGCGATCAAGGGGATTGGATACCTGTTCTTGATGGTGATCTTGTTGAGCCCTCAATAGTCAGTGCACATTCAGAGAGATTCATGTTTATTATTTTGGAAGAGCATGGGTGCACAGAATGGAGCCTTAGATGGGTGAATGTAGCCTGTGTCCAGCAAGTCCTTGAGTTGTCTCCACAACTCCTGAAGTTCGGGTGGCACCATGCGATAGGGCTCCAAGGCCGGTGGCTTCACGCCTTACTCCAGCTCAATCTCATGATCTGTCTTTCATCTAGATGAGAGTGTTTGTAAAAGCTTCTAAGGCATGACGTCTTTGAATTTGTCGAGGACTTCTTCGATGAACGGTGGGACTTGGCTTGGCTTGGCTACTTTCCACAACCTTCTCCCTCTTTCAACTCCTAGATTGAGACCAAGAAGCTTGGGTTCTTTCGGAAAGCCTTCTTGAATTGCATGGCCGAGAGCATTTTATTCGTGATCTTGGAGTGCTCAGCGGGAACCATGTATACATTACTCTCGTTGATGATGCTTAGGGAGTTCGTGACTGATGGCGGGAAAGCATGGACTTAGTCAAAGAACTCCATGTCAAGAACAATCTTGAAGTTGTCCGTTGTCACGATAAAGAAATCGTGTTTTTCGCTCCATGTCCCAAGTGTTATCCGTACGCCTTGTGCGATACCTGCAATAGACTTAACAAGTGAATTTACCACCTTCATGGTGCTTCCTTCTTTTGACATCTTGAGGCCTAAGCACTTGGCCTCATCTTCGAAAATGAAGTTGTGCGTAGCTCTGGTGTCTAGCAAAGCATGCACGACATGGCCATTAATGGACGCATTCACTTAGATGAACCTTTTCTTCATGGCTGCTGGCGGATGGCTCTTTGAGGATATCTATGATCTGCTGGGGTTTCTTCGTCGATGGTGTGGAGTAGCCCTTGAGCTGTGCAGTTAGGGCATTAAGCGACTTCTTCTCTAGATAGTCGTGTACCCAATGAAGGCCATTGCATATGAAACATAGGCTTTGAGGCTTAGGTGATTGTTTCACATTCGATTTACTTTCCCACTCTACCCACTTGGAGACTTTTTCTACCCCTAATCCTTCTGGTTTTAGCCTTTGTCCTTCCAGTCCTCTCCTTCACCTTTACCATGGCTAGACCTATTGTCCTTGGGTTGGGCGAAGTAGTCAAAAAGTGATCTCGTAATGGCAATGGGGTCATTGAGAGTTTGAATGCCACATCTATCGAGTTTCATTTTAACCCAATCCTTGAGGCCATCTTGGAAATAGAAGAGAAAGTCCTAATTGGACATGTCGGTTACCTCAAGCATTAGGGTAGTGAATTCGTTGATTTAATCGTGGACGTTACTCGTTTGCGTGAGTCGACATAGGCACACTCGTGTTTTTTTCTCCGTGTTGCTTAGGGTAAAATGCTTGCAGAGTTCTCATTGGAACTCAACCCATATGTTGATGGCGTATATGCCCTTGCCCATCTTACCATGCTTCTGCAAATTCACAAACACCCATGGCATCGAAGTATTGCTCTAGCCTAAAAAGGAAGTTATCTACAACGATGGCGTTGCGTGCACCATTGTAGGTGTCGGTCTTTGACACCTCGATCCGATAGGCATCACTCGTGCTTGTTGAAGCTAGGCTAGGCTAGGCGTGAGTGTATGCTTGTGCCATGCCTAATCCAAGCGGACTTTGTCGACCTCCACACGGATTGCTCGTAGCTCGCTTTGCATAAAACGACGCAAATTCAACAGCTCATCATGAAGCTCTTGAAACTCCCCTCAAAGAGAGTCGGCTTTGTCTTGCATAAGGGCCTTGGTGGCTACCGTGAACTCACCACACTCGCCCTCAAGACCATCCACCCTCACCTTCAAAGTATCGAAGGTGTCCTGAACAGCGGACATTGAAGTCTCGAGCGTGGCAATGTGAGGCTCCAAGGCATCTACGAAAACGGCCTTGGACTTGCTGCGGGACTTAGCTTGTGTGCATTCCTCTTTGCGGCCACATGTTGGCTCAAGTGACTCTACACCGATTACTCCCTCTTGTGATGTGCTAGGAGGATTGGTCATTACACGTGAGCTAGCTTGAGTAGCTGCAAACCTTTTCTCTAATACCACTTGTCACAAGGATGAGTATTTGCGCATAACAAACCCGTGCGGCACTTAGACTACTTCCAGCACACAAGTCACTAAGTAAGCCTAGAACACTTCTCAAACTAGCTAAGCAAGAATGTTTTTGATAATGTTAGAGAGAGGTAAAAGCAATAAGGCCAAATATATGATTTTATTACTGACAAAGAACAAATCACAAGAGAGTTTTTTACGAGAGCTTTTGTGTGTGTGTTGTGTGTGTGCTAGAATTGTTGGTGTGGTGTGTAAAAATGGCAAGGGTAGTGGGCTATTTATAGTGTTGGATGATAGGTTCTAGAGCTCACCATGTGAGTTACTAACTTGCCTAAAAATCTAGCTAAGGACTTAAATGATTAATTCTAGAAAAATTTAGGATATTTATAATTTTAGAGAATTCTAAATTTCGGGCTAGGCTTGGTTGGTTGCTAAGTGCACTACAGTTGGCTAATTGTATGAGGTAGCCCATTACGAAGCGCATCCTACTTCTAAGCGCAACCCACCTCTAGTACTTCGTTTCTAAGCTTACTCCGCATTTAGGCAGACTTTTACTGAAAGCAACCGTACGCACAAAATTATGCCTCGTTTTTGGCAAATTTGAGTGGCCTGTGACAATACGCAAACTTGTCCTCAGTTCATCCCACCCTCCTGCTGCTCGGAAAGTTCGCTACTTCACTTGCAAGAAAAACAGTGTTGTGGAAGTTTCAAGCAAGCAAACTACATGAAAAACTGTAATAGTAAACTTGAGCAATAAAAAGATTGTACAATCTGATTAGTCACAAAACTATAAAATAACAAAATTTTAGCTAGTGAAATTAGTGAAAATGAATATGTTAGTTTTTGTTGTTCTTAAACTTCAATCTTTAGCTATTATAAACTAGTCCAACCAACTCTCTGCCTTTATTCTCACAATCTCCCTTCCGTTCCTATAATCATCAACGACCACTAAGGCAGTTTATTTTTTATGTGTTTCTTTTTTTGTTGTGTTGGGACATTTTTTAGAGTTTTTGTTAATTACGAGGAGTTTATTCCATTTGTGAACTTGTTGACCATAGAGGAAACCTTTCAAATTAAGTGGGAACAAATTAGATTTGCTCTGACTTCAGCTTTCTCGTGTCTCCATATTGTTATTCAATTTCTTATGGAAGTAACTGACATTTGTTATTGATTTTCTTATGAAAGTAACCGATAGAAAATGAGCTTTCTCATGTCTCCACATTGTCATTCATTCTCGTGTGAAAGTAAATGACATTTGGTTTAAAATTTAGTATACATATTAGTGTCGAATAGAAAATGAGCTTTCTCATGTCTCCAACTGTTATTCATTTTCTTGTGGAAGTAAATGATACTTGGCTTGAAATTGAGCATAAATTAATCAAGTATATGTATTAGTGTAAAATAATAAATGAGCTTTCTCATGTCTCCAGACTACTATTCATTTTCTTGTGGAAGCAAATGACATTTGGTTTGAAATTGAATATATATTAATTAAGTACACGTATTAGTCTCCAACAGAAAATGATTTGTATATATTCTTTAGGAGTCATCTTCCTTATTAAAATTGTTGGTCGTTGGGAATTGCTGGTCATTGGGATCAGGATGGGGGAGCTATATAAAGCAGAATATAAGTAGTAAAGGATTCAAAATTGTTAGGTAGGCCTTGGGAATTTCTGCGCCAACCTTAAAAATACACACCAATAGGGAAAGCTGAATAATGAGGTGAGAAGACTTAGAGACAATGCATGTGCAAAAGGAGGAAGAGCTGGTGTTGGTGGAACAAGTGGGGACTAATAACTGAGTACGTTTTTAGTTTGTTGCGTAAATTTGTAAGTGCAATAGTCGCCGCAAGTAATATAATGTAGAGTGGAGTATTATTTCACAAAAATTATATTTTTTATTAACTAGCGAAATTATTCTAGCTTAAATTTATTTGAATAATCAAATAAATGAATTTAGATTAATAGTTAAAATAAAACAAAGCGACTAAAAACAAAATAAAAATAAAAGCAATAATACAAATCACTAAGAGGTTAAGACACTAGGGCATTCAACTTTATCATAACCAATTCAATTTAGTCCTCCGTCTATATTATTAAAACTTATTAGCCATATTGACGGAAATCTATTGAATATCCTCTCTCAAGTAATAAAAAAATACTCTCACATATTAACTTACTATATTGAATTTAACATGTAAAGAGTCATCAAGTTCTATGAAAATTCTTAAAAAAAAGCCCCATGAATCCCATTGGCACATCTCTATCTTTCTTTCAATTTATGGCATTTATTACACAGAAAAAAACACATAAATCTCTTCTTAGTCTCCTTATGCATTCTCAATTCATTCAAATATTGGCTAGATATTTAAAAATATTAAAATAATAATGAACATTGGGTCATAAAATAATAAATTAAAAATAACACAAATTTATGAAATTAAAACTTCCTATCTACATCGTAGTTCTAATAAAATAAATTAATTATGAGAAAAAAAAATTCATAAACACGATACAAAACTTTCAAGCAAGATAATTAAAAAGAGAGAGAGAGGGAGAGATTAAATTCAGAAAACTCTCTCTTTATTCTCTGCAATTCGGCTTCTCCAAATTACTGCTCTGACTTTTGCGGCCGCTGCTTCTTCTCGTATTTTTTACTTATTCGGCTCTGTGGCTTCGCACCGCTTTTATAATGCCTTTAATTTTTGTACCCTAAATCTTTATATTGAAAGGATTAACAATTTAAAACAAAAAGCCACCTCCCTTTAATTTATTAGGCCACTATATTTTGTCAATCCAAAAGCCCAAATTCACGTGCAGCCACTTGAATCAAAGGCCAATGCTTCTTAAATTATTCACGTGACTTACTAATAAATTTATAAAATTATTAGAAATTATCCATGGATCACATGTTTTTTTTCACTTTATTAAAAATACACAAAACTTCTTTTCTTTTACAATAATTCACCCAAAGTTTACAAAATATATCACTACTCCACTCTCGTTATAACACCATTAGGGTGTTTAATGAAATATTGAGCAAATGATTATTTTACCCACAAAACTTAAAATGATTATTTTATCCAAACTAAAAACAGGACTTTTTAGTTACAAAGGGGTAATTATAAAAAGTCTTTAAAATAATAAATAATTATCAAATAAAAATCTTTAAAATAATAATAAATAAATTAGATAATAGAAGTTGCATATAAAAATAAATAATTATCAAACAAAAAATCTTAAAAATAAATGATAAATAAATAAATTAGGTAACAAATGTTAAGAACCCTAAAACACCTCATTCTTCCCCACTTTAATCGTTTGTAGCCGCTGTTGGGCTCTTGACTACACTTGTTAGCCTTAATCAATTTCTTAAATTTATGATTGCACAAATAAATTTTTTTCTTAGAAAACAATTTAAAAGCTTAAGTAGATTCATGTACAAAAGATAGGAAAATTAACATATTGCATCTGCTTGAGTCTTCAAAAGCAAAGCTAGAATATCACATGCGCACTTCATTCAATCCATTGGCAAAGCTTCTAGAAAGACGAGTCAACATCTAATTGGAGAAAGCGTTGAAGAGCTGTTCAATAGGCTTCTTGTCCTCTCTCTCACCCCCCATCCCACATATCATTACCGACGTGCTTCGGGTGTTCATGAGCGGCTTTGTGGATGTCATACTGCGCATTTCTTGCAATTGTTAACATTGCTGCTATGATGTACAACGGCAGTAATCCTTCAAATATTATCCACGACATGATTTGGGTTTTTGAAATTTTGATTTGGGTATGTTTTGTGTTTTTATCTTAATTTTTTTTCGTTCGATCTTTTTATTAGGGCTAGGAGCAACACACTAGTAATTGGTAGCCATTTTTGCAAGAGGAATACATCATTGTTTTAGTGTGTTTAATGTTAATCTTATAATATTAATTTTGATGATAACAAAACTTATATGTATTGATCTTATAATATTGATTTTGATGATAACAAAACTTATATATTCTTGATTAAAATGTTTGGGCTATTAAAATGAATTTCTTAAAGCCATAGACATGTTTAAAGAAAACTTAATGGTTGATAACTTGAGTTGGAAAACCTTTTTTTTTTAAACAAAAGTTGCCAAAAATATAGATTCTGAAAATTAACGGCGAACCGTTTATTGGAAAACGGTAAACCGATAATTTATAGAGAGGAAACTGTTTTTGTAATCCTGCACCGTTTATCTGAAAAGATTCTGAAAATTAACGGTGAACTGTTTATTTAAAAACGGCTAACCGATAATTTACAGAAAGGAGAAATTTTTTTAACCTTTAGCCGTTTAGCAAAAACGAAAAGCTAAGTTTGTTTTGCATGTCTTTGGAAGCAAACGGCGATCCGATAACTTTAAACGGTAAACTTTTTATTTAAAATCTAAGCATAACGGCTATTTGGACAAGTCAAAACGGTTAACCAATAGCAATAAACGGCGATCCGATTATTCTCAGAAAGTCAACAACGGCTAGTTTTCAGCTCCAACTATAAAATACCTCAATCAAATTCAAATAAAAAGAGATCAAACAATTATCTTTGAGCTTGCTACTGAGAAAACAATCTCTTTTGAGCTTTAAACTTGTTTTATTTCATTGATTCACACTTTGGGATTTTAATTGTAATCATATAGATTGTGTGAGAGATTGGTTGATTTTAAATCTTTATTTTTGAGTGATTGTAAGTGTTGGGATACACTTGGGTTAAGAAATTGGAAATAATCTCTTGTTGTAAATGTTTATTGACACATTTGAAGTCAATTGTAAGTATTGTTGAAGCCTTTGAGGCTTACTTAGTGGAATCTTCAAGCCTTGTAAACTTAGAGGTGTAGAGGTGGGCATGGCTGGCCAAACCACATAAAAATCACGTGTTTGCTTTCTCTTTACCCTATCTCTTCATTTTTCATTGCATATTATTTGTTTATTTTGAATTTGTTTGGTTTATAATTAAAAACTCAATTTACCCCCCTCTTGGGTAGCTTAGTTAGTATTTCATTTAGTTCAAATGATAATTTTAATCTTCTGATGTCAGCGATATTCTAATGAGGTTATGACGGAAGTAGAACAATGATAATTTTATAAACTTCTAGTAGATTGTTTTAAAAAAAAAAGAAGATTTGTATATTTTTGATAAAGTGTGAGAAATCAAGTAGTCGGTAAATAATTTCTCTAAAATTATATAGTAATAAATTTAATAATTCTCCTTTAAACATTCGTCTTTCTTCGTTTATTTCATAGTCGGCAATTATTTCCAATAAGCTTCAATTTGTTTCTTCTTTAAATTCTCCACTTCAATATTGCCAATATATACCTACATTAACACATAATAAAAAATTAAGATAAAAATTAATATAATAAAATATATTTTAATATAAAATAATAAATAAAATAAAGGTACGTCATAGTGCATTGAGAAAGTGAAAGATGGTGATGTTTTTGTTGGTCTTTCTGTTTCTAACGTTATGGGTAAATTTGGAGAATATGTATATATGGTTTCTTGGTTAGTATTGATGCTATTTTTCCTTTCATTTTGCTTTTGTTATTATTTTTTTTTTTTGGGGTTACTTTCTTGGCTTCCTTTGTTGTTTTATTTAAAAGGTATGAGGGGTGGGTAAGGCTAAATATAATTTTTACCACCCTTACTACCCTTAAAGATCGAACCCGAGTCCTGAAAGATGACAGAATCACTGCCAACCAATCCGACCACGCCCTTGGGGGTTTGGCTTTCTTTGTTGTTATTTTAATGTTAGTATAACTTTTTTTTTTCTTGGTTTTGTTATCTTTTATTTTATTTTGGGTTTCTGTTGCTTGAATGCTTTTTGAATCCTCCTTATACGATTAGAGAATTAGTTCACTGGTGAAAAAAAAATTGAATAATACTGCCCGATTAAACTATAACTTGTAATCATAAATGAAAGAACTATTTAAAGCATAATACATCAACATAATAACCACTTAAGTGTAGCATTTTTTTAAGTTACTTTTCGGTAAATTTAGAAAACACTCCATTGTTTCAAGATATAAGCACCTCGTGCAATATAAGAAGAAGCATAATCATCTTATTTGTATATATAATTAAAAAAGAAGAAGTTAATTTTACAAATGGTTATGGCATTATCATCGTCTTCTTCGCTTATAGGAGCAACGCCAAACTCCAACCTTCGATAATGTTGGTCCTTAAAGCCTATTTGGGATAGCTTTTGAAAGACTCAAAAATTATGTTAAAATTTTAAAAATTAATTTTGGTGTTTGGTAAATTTTTTTAAAAATCACTTTTAGCAAAATTACTCCATCCTACAGCAAATTTAGAAAAGAATGGAAGGAGTAGCTTTTCAAAATGTGATTTTGAGAATCACTTTTACACTTAATATAATTCTTTATATATTCTCATATATATTATAGAATTTCAAAATTATCCTTATAAATTAGGAAATAAAATTATTAAAGATTAAAGAGGTTTTTTTTATTACCAATTAGATTGAGATAACAAAATAAAAATAAAATTAATAATATAAGATATTTATTTTAGTTATCAAATATTATTTGTGCACAATAAATACATTTTATATACATGCTTATAAATTTTTAAATAAATTTTATTCTATTATTTTTAATTCAGTCATTTATATTCTTAAAGTAATTTAATAATAAAATTTACTAAATACATATGACTGCTTTTAAAATTCACAACACTTTTAAAAATAAATTTTATGAAATATTTAATTGATTCTCTTTATAAGTAATTATTTCTACATTAAACTAATAATAATTATTTTAAAAACTACAACATCATCAAATTAGCACTTAGGCAAAATTTTCAAATAAATATTTTAACTATAATTTATTATGCCTTAGGTGTCAAACTTTAATTAACTACCGCATACAAGAATTATAAAAGTTGTATGTTCAACTTTAAAGCACCGTGTAATTAAATTAAAAATGATGGGTGATGAGATTGGACAAGAATTCAATATTGTTCTAATTATTATGACTTGTTAGAAAGGTTTGATAGGTAGTTATTAGATAATAGTATAAGTAAATAAGGCTTTTTTTGATACAACTTTTCAAGTAGAGTTTATTTAAATAGAGTTTTTGTTAGTAGAGCTTTAATAAATAGAGTTTTTACCTAAAAATTTTTAATTATTTAATTGTCAATAAGAGTTTTTATTAAAAATTTATGAAATTATTTTAATAGGTAAGTTTTTTAAAGTTATGTTATAAAAAAATAAAATAAGATTATCAAATACGTAGATGATATTTTAGATATTTTAATATTTTTTAAAAAAACTTTTCAATCTCTACTCTCAAAAACAAAAAATTTGAGCTTGTTAGTAGAGATAAAATAATTTATTTAAGCTTCAAAAGCTCTACTAGAAAAACAATAAATGCCAATCATTCACCAACACCATTACAACATTATGTGCGTGAAAGAAGATTTATTAAATAAGAAAAGCACAAAAATGATTTGCACTCAATTCCTATTTGCAAAGATTTTGCTCAATAGTTTGAAGAAAACATAAATTACGTATAATAAACGTCGTTAGAAGGAGTTATTAACATTAAAAAAAGGACTTTTAGGTTGTAAAATAGAAAATAAATAAAGTATACATTTTGAATTCTGATGGGCCTTTAAAATTATATCTAGAAAGAATTTTGTGTGGCCTTCAAGATATATCACATATTGAGAAAGAAAATAAGAATTTTTCATGAAAATTTTATTTATAGGGCAGAAATATTTATGTCAAAAAATTAATAAATCTTAAATTGTGGCCTTAATTTGTTGTGGATACAGGCAATTGCTTAATGAGCCATGGCATTTGACCCTCTCATTTTATCTCAATACCCGCCAATAACAACTTTTATCATAATTTTAATTTTATCCCCATATAATGTTACTAAAAAGTACAAATAGTTTTATCTCTTTAAACTGTGATATTTTCATGAATTTCAGTTGATCAAACTACATCGTCTTAAAGGAAAAAAAAAATTATGCTTTTTAAAACAATTAGATCAAATCCCTTGCCAATAATTTATTAAAAAAAATGCTCTTGCCAATAACATTAATTTCAGAGCGTAAAACGACAAAAAGGCCTACAAGTTTGAAAATGTTGCTTTGCTTGTATGGCCGAATTATGAAATTGCTTTTTCGGAATTTTTTTTGTATGCTTTTAATATTAGAAAATAAGAAAAGAATATTAGAGAGGCTGAGCAATTAGCAACAGAAAAAAAGTTGAGCAATTATGCATTTCCAGGTCCAGCAAGAGGTTTTCCTTCAAATCTTTACTTTTATTGTTGAAACGGCTTATTTGAAACATATTAATATTTAGTTCTGAGCAAGTAGAGAAACAATATGCCCAGCTTGGACCAGATTTGATGAAAATGAATTGATTTTTTTTTTTTTCAATTAATGGGTCATAGGCAATGATGCATGTGAAAATAATAATAAATTTAAAATTAAATGGAGTACAATGATAAAAATAATTTATTTTTAATAAGATTGATTAAGTAATACGGTATAGTGAAATAAATTGAGGAGTTAAATATCAACTTTCAATAATAAATTATTCAAAATAGTAATAAATTTAAATTAGAAACAGTAAAAAATTTATTCAGAAACAGAAGCAAATTAGTCCAAAGACAACATCAAATCAAGCCTAAAAAGTGCAGAAAAATAGCAGCAAACCAAACCAAAAAACATTAGGAAATAAAATCCAAGAATTGCAGCAAAAAAAACCTAGAAACAACACATTAACCAAGCAACAGTGACCCAAGACACCATTGCAAAAAATTAAACCAACAATCAAATATGCATAAAAAAAATTGACCCAAAATAAAAATTTTCTTTTTCAATTACAACCTTCGAATATGCTCTGCGTTTCTGCAGAGATTCTCAGGTGATGTCAATTAGCTTTGAAAAATAATTTTGGTTCTTTTACTTGCAAATACTAAACATACAAAACATACAAAACAAAAACTTAAAATCACTAACAAATCAAAGCCATAACAACAACATATTCAACCCAATATAAAAGGAAAAGTAAAATTTATAGATTAATAATTTTTACTAAGCCGATTTAAACAGAGGGAAAAAAAATAAAGGGTAGAAAGTATACCGACTTTTGCGGACTCTCGCTGTAGGAGCAATAACGGCCAATCAGAATGGTAGCAATAAAGGAAGGGGGGTAATTTTTAAAAACCTCCCTTGAGGTTTGGGCTTGTTGCAAGTAGATGGCAAGAATTCGTTTATTATAAAACACCCCCTACCGGCAGTTAGTTTTTATTTTAACCATTAGTTGACTATGCAAAAACAATATTATCCCTAGTGATAGTTTATAGCTTGACACAACTAAAAAAATACTGAGATTGTTGGTGCGAAAATCAAAACTCCTTTTTTTTGACAATTTTGCCCCTCTCAATTCCAAAAGTTTACAATGTCATAAATAATAAATTTGACTATTTTACCCTCTTTAATTTATTGATATTTCCTTAAAATGCCTATAAGAATGATAAAATTAAAAACTTGAAAAAATAAACAGGGTGTTGCATTATGACCGTTACAAACCAACGGTCATATTGTAAGTCTCCTGCTATTTAAAAGCTTGTAAAGCAATTTAAAACCCCACACATAGCACACAAAAACAAGTTATACTTCTCAACATGTCATTCTTCTTCCCTTATACTCTAAATGGATTCTGAAAGCTCAAATGGAACAAGTAGTAGTAGGAACAATAGAAGCGTAACAAGATGGAGATCTGAGCTAAATGGAAATGTGATTAAGTTCACAAGCAAACAAGCAAGAAGTGTGGATGCAAAGTTCATGCTATTGTGTGCATATTAGAGTCTAAAGATAATCCTAACAAGTTATTTTATTGCTGCCCTTTCAATGAGTGTGGCTATTTCAGGTGGTGGTACTCATCACCAAATGATCTCAATAATATTGTATTACTTGAAGGTCCTAGAGTAGATACGATTTCGAGAGGTAATGTCGATAGTCAACAGAAAATGCAAGTGATGCTTGAAGACATTCTTAGAGAGGTTGCTGAGGTTAAAAGAATAATGAACAAATCTAAACCAAAGGGCTGAAATGTAATCTAATGAAAGTAATAATGTGTGCTAATGTCATTTTTCTATTTCTATGTGTTGTTCTGTTCTTTTATGGCCTTAAATGAATAAGTTGTGTGTATGTAGACAAGCTGTAATGTAGGTTATGACTGTTTAATGGATGTAAAACTTTTTTGTATCTAGTATTTTAATGAAAATAATGCTTAATTTGTAGCAAAATATAAATAGAAATTATTATTATATGAAATACATCCAATATCAAAGAGAAATGCAATGCACATGAACTAAATGCTTATGCAAGTAGCTAACATAGGCAAATATATTTATGTTAAACACATTTTAAAAATAAGTGAAGCTCATTATATAGCATAAAATGATTTTAGAGTAATGGTAGCAGCATGATAACCAACATTTTTCATCATGATAGCAGATAATACACAACATTTCTCATCATCATCATAGGTAACACACATGCAAAAGCCAAATTTAATAAAAAAAAAAATTTCAAATGAAACCATCCAGCACTAGTACAATAGCAATAGTATTAGTTTTGGCCACGTTAAACAGCCTTCACACAACAGGCAATGATTAATAGGTAACCTCCTTTTTCACGTGCTCCGCATGTGTTGGGTTTGGGGTGTTACAGTTTTGACTTGGCCGAATCTCCCATTTCCTGCCACCTTACCAGCCAAACTTGATACTGATTTGAAGCTTGAGAGCCGACCGATGTATCCTTGCCGTACCCATCGCCGAAAACCCACCAGAATGCCGGCGTTCAAGCTCCAAAACCTACGACTCAACCCATTTTTGTTGCCATCGATCTCGCCAATTTTAGGCCACACCATCACTTGGATCTTATTCCTCAGCTCCCCCTCATCATTTTCTAACCAACCCCATCACTTGAAACGCCTGGATTGTCGCCGATCAACTGCCGAAAAGTTCACAGTTTGGGAAGCTTGATCTGCCACTGTCGCCACGTCTGGGAGGTCACTGCCGACACCATTGGACTCACTGAGATCAAAACTATCAGACCTAAACTTCCCGTCACTGTTGACAAAGTTCCAGTCATCGTTGACCATATGGGTAATTAAGTAATTTCATAAACTTTAGGGGTAATTCTATAATTTAAAAAAGTTGGTGGATATTTTAGTAATTTAATATTAGGAAAATTAGGTAGTTTGAGATTTTGAGGGTAATTCGGTAATTTATGTTGTTAGGGGTATTTTGGTAATTTTATATTTTTAATTTCATAAATTCAGAACTTGTGAATTTTTTTAATCAAAATTGAGGTAGTTTGGTAATCTGTGATTCTGTGGATAATTTGGTAAATTTTGATGTCGAGGGCATTTTAGTAATTTTATGAATTTGAGAATATTTTATTGGAAAAAAATATTATTTCGAGTTTATTAGTTATGATTCGCATTTACGGATAGTAATTATATTATTTCTTTAAATCAGACGGATTCGCGAATAATAATCAACCCGCAGACGTTGTCGATACCTAGTTTGAACATCGTCACTGTGAGTTTTCCTTATAGTTTTATGATTTGAAAATATGGTAAAGCATATTTACAAGATGAGTTTTAAATGTTCTAATTTAATGATTCCTTATAAATGGATTTTATCTGCATATTGGTATTTATTGTTAAAAATGTGTATGATTAATTACTTTATTATCGATTTTGAATATATGCATGATAATATTTCAAAGGAAAGGAAATGGATTTAAAGTATATTGAATAAGAAAAGAAAATGAGATTTCAAATGTGATTATATGTTTATTTATATGTGCATAATGATTATTGTTAAAATCATTAGACAGTATCATTCTCCTCCAAATACAATGAATGATAAAGATGATATGATGAGATATAAGGCTTTTAAGGCTCATCTAAACACACATAGAGGTTTTGGGCCATGTGTTTGGGGGGCGCACTCGTCTTTTGGGGGCATATGCATGCAGTATGGTGAATATAAAGATACATATATTGAGATACAGATGATACAGGTGAGAAACAGACTTTTGGGGCCCGTCTGAGTGCACACAGAGGCTTGGGCCGTGTACTCGGGCGACTTTGTCTTTTGGGGACTAGATTATGCATGCACAGAGATGATAAGATATGAGATGGTATTTTTTTATATATCTGTGTAGCTCCGAGGCGTGATTGTACTCAGATAGTACGTCATTGGCCATCTGTCGAGGTCTGAATATGATGAGATTATTCTCTTAGTACTTGTTTGGTGATGGTTTTTGGTGTTTAGTATTGATGTTATAAGTATTATGATTTCATTGATTTATGCAGTATATGTGATATTGTTATTTGAATACATGATTTAATTTTAGTAAGTTATTTAAGTTCTTATGATATTTTGATGAAATTGTGTTTAGATCTAATAAAATTATTTTAGATTAAAGTTATGTTCAAAAACTACTATCCACTCACTGAGTTTTATACTTACCCCGTTTTATTATATTTCTCACCCCCCCTAATAGGAGATTCTCAGGTTCAATAGTCTATCCGGCAACAATAGTTATTTTAGAATTATGGCCACGTGATGGTGTTAGGAGTCATAGATGTATTTGTCGAGATATTTTAAGATTATATAATTTATTACATTTTGAGGATTGCGGATAATATATGTATTTTATTTTATATTGGATATTTGAATAATTTGGTATTTTGTTGAGGAGATTGATTTAACAAAGTTGGTTGTATTTGGAAATATTTTGGGAGTGTTTATTTTATAAATTGCAGGTTTAGTTATGTGATAATTATAGGAGAGACTTTGCCGAATTTTCTGCAGAATCCTTATTAATTATATTATGTTAGAACGATTATATGGAATTAGATAGACTCACCCTGTGGTTTCGGAGTGGGTCGTGTCAGAAATGGTCATAATGACTATTGATTTTCATAAAATTTTGGAAATTGATGGTTGCAAGAATGGAATGGAAAGGGGTAACGAAAAGGGGAATGGAATATTGATTTCTTTCTTTGGTTGGAAGAATGGAATGGGGAAAGGAATATTGATTTCTTTCTTTGGTTGCAAGAATGGAATGGTAAGGGGAAAGAAAACATCTACAATCCAAATAACAAAAATACCCTCCACTAAAAAAATGTATATTTCAGAGAGTTGAAACAATAGTTTAGTTTTTCTATTTCTATAATCAAATATTATATAATTAATTTTCAAATTTTAGGCATGGTTTTATATTGTAGTTGAGTAGCACTAGTAGACACTTGTTGATATGGTTTGGAAGATAAGTTGGTTTTATTTCACACTTGTATGATAAAAATTTATAATACCTTAACTATTGCGACTATAAAGCTAAACCCATAAGAAAGCATCCCCATGTAATCTCCAAAATGTAGACTTAACAACCAATTAACCACCAATTATCGAGTGTCAACAACTGAATTTCTTTTGCCAAATGATATGGGTACAATGAGATTAACTCTTATTAGAGTATATATTACATGGCTTTAGAAATTCCAAGCACTGACACCTCTGCTTCCACAATGCACACATCATTCGCAAGAAAACGATAGCCAAAATCGTTCAAGTAACTGAGTTCAACAAATTTGTACCAACCACAGTCTTTTCTTGAGGTCCTGAACCATGCGCTTGCTGCATGAAACAACAATAATAATAGAAAGCCTGAAAGTTATTTGTATGTAGCTGTAAATAAGCTTATAGTAGTTACAGTACTATTGCATTAATTCATGCACCTGTTAAATTAGTTTTGGATAATTATTATGAATTTAATTACTTTTTGCATCTTCATGCCATCCCCGCACTTGATCCCGGATTCGCAGTGTGAAATCCACGTATATTTTAAAACCACAAGCTATAGTTGAGGAATCAGCCAATGCCAAGAACATAGAAAGATGACTGCCGGTTCCACTTTTGATTCCCTTGGGATGGAGCTGTATCCTCCTGAAAAAATCGACTGAGGGTTAATTTTCAGCTGATGAGGTCAACTATGACTTGTCCGTGATGGAGTATATATATAAATGTAACATAAGTAATCTAATCTCGAACTCTGACAACATCAACAAGCACTTCGCCATCCTATTGGATGATATGAGTAAAGAAATTAACAGATGAATCGTTTTAAGAAGATAGAATTTCTTTTGCTTCAACATTGTCAAACATGAATATTTTGAACTCTAATTTAATACATGTTACAGAAAGAATTAGTCATCCTCATGTTTGGACGTCTGTCTGATCGTAGTTTAAATCAAAATTTTATAAAATTTGGACGTTTGGAATGGAGCACCATTTCGGAAAGTATATGTATATGTACTCACACACACAGACACACACAAACATACCACTCTTGATCTCCAGCAATGAATACATCTGATTCGTAAAGCTTTGCCTCTAACTTTGAGAAGTTCTCGATCTTCCAAACATGCTTACAAATGGAAGCAGGTGTTAATTTCATCATAGAAAGGCACTCTCCTTTGCCTATATTCCTTTCTTTAACAAATACTTCTGCTCCAAAAACGCACGTATCTCCCACAAGATATCCATTCGAAGCATCGTTAAATTCTCTAAGCGGGATGAATTGATCAAAACCCCATTCAAGCTTCAATCCATGAACACGTCTTTCATTTCCCATGGCATCTACCACATGATGAAGTGACCCCAAATCATTGATTAGCTCTCAGTTATATAATTAAGAACAAAATAATCACAAATATTGTTGAGTATAATAATCAACCTTGAGGAATCAAGAACTTGTCTTTGTTCTGATCAAGCACAGATAGGCGAAAAATCACAGAGACTTCCCAACCGAAACCAAAAGAACTTGTGTCTACCATTGCCAAGTAGAGTGAGATGTGATCTTTCACATTTTTGTTCTTATTTCCATTTGGGTAGACAACAAGTTTCTGAAAAACCACCATGAATTAAACAACATATTAGATTATGATATATAATTCAGTAATAAGGTAATCTTTATATTATGTACTAAGTTTTAGGCCATACCATTTGTGGCTTCCAACATCAAATTCCGAAGATTCATAGCTTTCACATTATTGTCCGCAAGGGACGAAAATGTCTGTATTTTGAGTAGGAAATGAGCCGGTGGTACATCTGAAATGGATCTTGAAAACTGCTGTCAAGAGTAATTTTAACACTGATCAGAAAATAACATGCTAAAAATGTTCGATTTACATATATAAACATACATAGATAAGGGGAGCTAGGAAAGAGCCAGAGAACATACCAATTTGATTTTCCATTGCAACAAATTCCCTTCAAACTACTATAACTCTTCAAGTGCTAAAACTACTAAGAAAGAAAGATTGATTATAATAAGATTTTTAAGGGTTAGAGTTCTCAAGAGGCATATTTATTCTTTAAAATATCTAATAGGACCATGGTATATATAAAGCATCAAGGTAGAGGGTTTATACAATTCAACATTAAATTTTCAGAAAGAGTCCCAATGACTATTGACATTCCCAAATTTTAGAAACTGATAGTTGCAAGAATGGAATGGAAAGGTAAAGGAAAGAGGAATGGAATGGAAAAAGAATATTGATTTCTTCAGTTTGTTTGGTTTTGAGTCGAGGAATATTTATTTAACTGTTTAGTCGCATGAATGGAATG